>VACF01002440.1:0-108161 GCA_006891605.1 Pleurozium schreberi | reverse complement strand
CAATAGTGTTTGACTAGTAAATACAACAATCCTATGTTTGATTCAATTGAAAATGTTAGTCAAGTAGATTATTCAAGATAAAATATTGGTCATTGAATTAAAATGAATCAAGTAGTAGAAAGAAACTATTTAAGAATTAAAATAAGATTCATATTACTTATATTTTCATGATATTGACAATATGTTTTAATGCTTTAGATTTTCAAATCATTTCAAATTGTCTTCTACATCTTAAGGACAAACAATTGTATAGATAGTAATATGTAATCATTTTTGTTATAAAAACTTGACAATTCCATGACATATTGAAATAAGTATGATTGACTTGACATCTAGTATTAGCTAAATATTGCTATGATTAATGCATCTATTACCATACGCTAGGGTTCATTGGTGCTAATATTGAATTTCTAGGATAGATTTTGCAAGTTCCACATCACCCTACACCAATAAAAAGGTGACATGCCACATTTTTTGGGGAAAAAAAATTAACTTCATTTTTTCGTAATATGAACCTCATATAGGACATTTCATAAATCGACTTACGGTTTTCTTTGAATTTTGCAGATGCATTATGTATTAAAAATTTGAAAAAAAATTCAAAGATGGCACTTTAATGAAAGGTGTATGATAAAACCTATAGATGTTAACTATATGATTAAAGCAACCATTTTGAAGTTTGACATTTATCAATATAATTGAAAGACAATGTTGAAAATATATTAAAACTATTCAACACTTGATTATTGGGATTTTTACATGAAATATTTWKGAGGGCTTTTRAAAGTTACAAATTTCAAAMCTAGGTGAATGAAAATATAATATAAGGGCTAATGTAACTTTTGAGCTTGAATTTTATTTAAAAATAATAAAAATATAGTATTTAAAAAATAATTTTATAGAGTGTATTCTCTAAAGAATATTTTGAATATAATTTAACATTTTCAAATTTTTCATGCTTTATAATCTTTTAATCGCATTGATTTGTGAAATTTAAATTTGATGTAATACTTAATATGTAATTTAAGTGACTTTAAACAACGAAATTAAGTAATTAACAAATAAGTGCTCAAACGACCATTTTTTGGTCGCTGCCCAACTTCGGTCAAAAATTTTGGGCAGAAAAAAACTTTTTTTTGAATTTTTTTTTTCCCTTGAAAATATTGGGTTGTCTTTCAGTATTTATATTCAAAACTAAGATCACTACGGTCAAAAAAAAATCTTAAGAGATATAGTACAATTGAGGTTATTCGTAAAGTACACTAAACCGGGGTTTAAACCCATGAGTTCTGTGAAAAAGCAGGTTGAGTTAAAAAAGTCAAAATAAAAGTGGGTATGAAACTTATTTTTCCATCAAAATGGTGCCTAAAAAAGTTTGGTCCCCACTTTTGAAGTCGTATGACATAAGTATCTTGCAAAAAAGTTTGACGCTTCAACTATAGTTGCCTTCTCAACTTCAAAAAAGTCATGCCCAAAGTGGGGGGGACTTTAAAAATAACTCAAATGTGTTTAGAATTTTCTAGTGTTGAAAAAATTACTATTTGAGGAAAGAATTGATATTTTTATAACCAAATCTTATGCATTTTTTTACAATTCAATAGAAACCACAGTTTTGACCAATAAAAAAAAATCAAAGTGTTAAAGATAGAAATTGTAATTTTGGTGAATTTTTGAAGTTATATCCTCAAAATTCATTTGAAGAGAATCTGAAAATAGTTTTATAATTTTGACTGTACGGATATCTTGTACTTTTTGTGCTTCACATAAACTTCTTTGTTGCAAACTTCAAAAAAATTATAGAATTTATATTTTATAACACATTTGTGTTTTGTCCAAACTCCTTGTGCTTTTAGGGGTTAAATAAATAAAAATGTCTTCTGTTCAATCATATTATTTAAAAGTTTTTTTTAGTAATTTGATTTTTCATAGAATAAAGATCTGAGGAGTTGGTGATCAACAGATTGTTTTTGCATCTATTTTAAGTGAATTTTTAGACATATATCTCACATAAAAAAATTATGAGAATTTTGAAATAAGAATTTAAAAAGTTGATGAAACTTTGAATATGTAATAGTTGGTATAATTTAAAATATTAATTTATTGTATAGAAAAATTTGAAAATTTGCACAAATTGCATTCAAAAAYAAGGATTTCTTTATCAAATACAATTTTAACAAAGCAAATGAAATCAATACAACAAAACAAAATTGACTTAGATGAGGGATTATTTTCTATTAAATATAAAAAATAAATTTTTTTCTATTTGTATAATACAAGAAGCTATTTTTTCAAATTGAGATTGGAATTGAAACATTGAAGTGATGATGCAATTTGAAAATTATGTTGATAATATTGGAGTCTTACACAACTTTTTGTGCCCGCAAAATAGAGTTATCACTATACTTTGAAAGGACGTATGTGTAAACAGTTCAAAATTCACTTGAGAATTCTTATTATTATCCTTGGGCTCCATTGCTCTTTGTACTATTAGTAATGAACGGTTGGAAGTTTGGAACTTTGAGGGATTTTGAGATGGAAATTTTTAACACATTGTCATGCAAAAATCACTCAATCAGATTTTGAAAATAATCATAGTAATAATAAGATTTGGCAAATTTACAAAATTATGTCTTTGAATGTTGCACCTTTTATCTTAGTAACAATGTCAACGGATGTTACAAACAGTGTGCAAACTAAAGAAAATGTTCATGGCATACTCTATTGCAAAGAGCCTCTGCTCAAAGAACTCATATGATAGAAGAGCTATTTGTTAATGTATGATATTATTGTTTGGCTATTTTATCTTTATCTAAATTCTATCCACAAATATGACCTTTTTGAATATGACCCAACTAAAATAGGATGAACTTTATTAAAAAAACATTTATTCTAATTTGAAATTTTGAAAAATTTCTAAAGTTCAACATTTTATTGCAACTTGAATTGTGGGCTCATAAGCATGGAGTCGCAATTATCTAATTTGAGAATGACATGGCAAAATTTTATTTCTATTTTTGTGAATTTTCATTTTGACCAATTCAATTTTTTTGACTGATTATAGTGACACCCTTTATGTCCAAAATCAATTAGCCAAATTTTGAGTGACATTTGGTGTTTCTTATATCTGTGTATAAGATACATTTTGCAACTATGGGGGGACTTTGAGTCACCAAGACAAAAATGAAATGAAGCCAAGACAAAATGGTGGAAATAGACGAAAATGATAGAATGAAGCTATAACAAAAATGGTGGAATGAAACCAAGACARAAATAATGGAATTTCAAATTGACAAGACTAAAAATTGAAGCCCATAGTATCTTTTTGATCGAGGGGGTTCAAAAGATTTTGAAGTAACTAATGAGAACGTTTAGGGTTTAATTAGTTTACAAAACAAAGACTCTAAAATTTTGGAATTAAAAAAATAATATGAGAGGGTTCAAAGTTTTTTAAGCCAACCACTAGGGTTCTAATTTTTAGGTTTTGTATTGGAGAATACTCTATCTAATGCTAGCTATTGATCATCATATACCTCCAAAGCTCATTGTAAATTTGTAATGAGCTTGAGACTTCCACTTCAAATGAAATCTATAGACTTGTAGCCCTTAAAGGACTAGCCTTTTACCACTCTCTCAAACTTTCAATTGCAAGTACTTGTAAATGTGATTTTATTTATTTATTTTTTAGAGACATTATTACATGTTTTCTATTATTTGTAAACAAATTGCACCATAATGTTTAATACTGTATTATAAACCTAGCAATAGAAATTTTTGAAATTTTTGAAAAAATTAGAAAATAATCAAACTATACGCATAGATCTAAAATTCACGTTTCTATAATATATGAGTGATCACCTTGAGGTTGGAATTAGTTTAGCCAATTCTAGTAGTGACCTTTGGCATTTTTCATCAACAACTATAGGGCCCACTTTGTGACTATGGGCATGGTTGCTAAACTATGTGAGCCTAGAATCATGAGCATAGGAATCTATACTATACAAACCTTCCATGATTATGGTGTACCTATGTTATAAATACTTACATTATAGGTGCTACTCTAAGCACCTTCAATGGTTGTAGAATAGTGCTTATACCTATGGTCAAGGCTTGTACGCTTTCATTTCCATTCTCACATGTTAACATCGTTGTGACTATGGGGTTAGTCTTTTTGAAGTCACAAGTAAAAAAATGGTGGAATGAAGCCATGACAAAAACGGTGGCATAAAGCAAAGCAAAATCAATAAGATTCTCTAGTCACGCGACTAAATTTGAAGCCCACAAAGAATTTAATGTCTTTTCATTTCAAGACTCCTAGCATGTCAGAGTAGATTCTTGAGCCTAAGAGCCTAGACATCCATGCTATAGATATCCATATTATTGACACATTTTGTGGATATAGGGTGTTTGTGTTATAAGACATCTTCAATGGTTATAGGTGCATATTTTATAGGTACCTTAAATCGTTGTAGGAAACCTACTTAAACCTAGATTTTAGGCTTGTAGGCTTGCATTTCTAGGCTTGCATGCTAGCATCACTGTTTTCAACCAAGGGAGTTGAAAGTTTTTGAGGAAACCAATATGAGCCTTTGAGATAATGATGGGGATTGCAAAAACTTTGATAATTTTATTGCATGAATTGAAATTACTATGAATTTTCAAAACCAAAAGTGCTTCGGACCCAATGCCAATCTCTACTCTTCCAATTCTAATCACTAAAAAACTACTTTTCCACTCACTGCTTCCTACTTTCTTGCACACTAAGTTGGAACATGTGTCATGAACTCTTAGTCCCAACTTTGAAAAGAAAAGAACATTTTGGCCTTAGTTGGAGATGCGTTAGTCTATAGGTTGGTTATTGGACTCCGATCGGGAATGGGTGCTTCTACCTTAAACTATGTCCAACCTAAAGTTTGTCACTAGAGCTAATTTATATTCTTTGAAATTATATATGAATTTGATATAATAAAGGACTTGACAAGTTTGAAATAAGTTCTAGAACACCTTTAAGACCTCAACAACTTCAATCACTACTTCAATCTTACTTTTAAATGTCATGCTATATTATCACAAGGCTATTAAACTCAATACATGTATGTACAATAGTACCAATCTTTATACAACCACAACAAATTATAAGAATGCTGCAAATTCCGCATTATCACAATGCTATAAAATTGCATATAATTTTAACTCCTTATAATCACAATGCTCGTCACAATGCTACTAAACCTTGCATAATCACAATGCCACATTACTACATATGAACAAATTGCACATATTATGACAAAGATTTTAACCTTCATATTATCACAACATTCCAAAACTTCATATAACCACAATGCCATTGAAAGACAAATTACCACAATGGCACAATGCTACAGAACTCCAAATAATTAGGTGCAGTTTTATAGGACTTCATACAATTACAATTTTGTAGATATCTGTACAATCACTTTGTTATAGTGCTCCAAATAGGAAAAAAATATGAAGCCATGAAATGTATTTCGATGGCATTGATGTTTACTCGGCTTGATGAGTTTGCTAAAAGACTACCACATTATTTGGCTACCTAGACAGAACATTGACCCAAAAATTGAATGCATATTGTGGGAGGATTTTCCATCTTGTAATATATAATAGGAAAGGTATAATAAATGTATTTCTAATGGTATAATACAAGCCTCCTAATTCAAAAAATTGAGAACTCACAAAGAATCCAAAGTATATTGCTAACTAAGAATTTGAAGATTGGCAAAAACAACATGGAAAATATAGGGAACATAAGGGATGGAGTACAAAGGGAGGCAATCTTTTCATGACTCCATTTCCTTCTATTAGTGGCTAGTCGTCAAGACTTTTACATTCAAATTGAGTTGTGGTCTAAGTGTAGAACAACAAGAGAAGCCACAATTGACAATGGATTGCTAGAACTGGTCTAATTTTGTTTGTCTACTTAGACCCCTTTTATCCATAGATTTTCATCCTCTTTGGCAACTTTCTCCAAGTAGAAGAACCTAGCCTCAGTAGATGGAAAAATTCTACATTGGTAATCTACATAATAATAAAGACAAATACCTACTTTTCCTTCAATTTTTCCTTCAAACTTCCTTCCACCTCAGCCAAAATATGACATGCTCTCCTACATTTTCCTTCTATTGACAGCTTCAACTAACTCAATCTTCAATATGCACATTCCAAGATCATGGTGATTACTAATGAAATAATCATCTTTTGTGTGAGTACAAAGACAATTTCAAAAGAAAGCCTCTTTGAATTTTGCCATGTCTATTTCTTATTGCTAATTGTTTTTAGTTTCCTAGAAAAATGGTAGATTGAAATGAGACTAGTCATACCTATGTTGTTTTGTGCAAGATCCTTGTAACCTTAATAAGTTGCGATATGGATTAGCTAATTTTGCTTATTGCTTTGCTCAACTTCATACTTAAATTGATATGTAAAGTATGTTTTACATTTTGCATGCATATCTTGTCAATTCATAGACGAATGTGCAATAAGGTGTCAATTCAATGTCTCAAAATTATTACATTCCAACCCTAGTGTTATCTGATCATTGTTGGTTCAATATTGTATACTTTGTAATCAAGGCTTTGATTGGAATTAATAGGAATCTATTGCCATAATTTAAAGATTGTACTACCATTGGACACCAATTAGAGGTAATTGGAAGTKAATCATAGTTGAAGGGAAGTGAAAATTGAGTTGTGTTTCCTTGCAATAAAGGTCATTCTTTATATGTTATAAATAAATAAATGAATCAAATTGTGTATGCATATTGATTAGTTAGAAGAAAATTAAGATGGCTATATATACTTGAATTTACTAAATGCAAATGACTAAAGATTTTGAGTTTTCATAGACAAACCTTTTACTTTGGAGGATGGATAACAACAATTGCTAATGGAAGCTCACGTGCCCAAAAGCATGGTTGAAAGAACTACTTATTGATAAGGGCTTCAAAATCCAAGGAGTAAGGGAGCGCACAAAGACCCATGTCTAAGCTCGTGAGGAAACCTTGAGTGACTATTTTTAACATGAGCTACAAGGATGTTAGACTGCATTAGAAAAAAGATGCATAGTCAAAGCACAACATTGTTCAAGAGCAATTTTCAGGATGTAAATATGCYACTTCAATATCTATAGAAGTACTTTGAAGTTTGTTCCTTGAGTAGGTCTTGGAATAAAAGTGGTTCATCGAAATATGAAGAAGATGTATTGAAATCCTAAAACTATATGTCTACCCTAGTGGAGGCTCAATGATCAACATACCTAGTAAACTTGGCTCAAAAAATTATGCTTGTATTTGGAAGGTTGCCATTTGGTTTAATCTTGAGGACTTTAATGCATTGAAGCTAACTATAAGATTTGAATTCAATGTGAAGGATTTTAGAGCCATATTTATTGAGGATCTTCTACCTTACTAGTTCACCTTGATATATGGTGAATTTACATGGGAGCCACTATTATTTGTTATTAGTTTTTTAAATTGGTGGCAAATAAAAGCATTTGTGGATTGGAATCCTCTTCTTGGATCCAATACAAATTGTATATATTGTATGTATTGTTTTATTTGTGTAGAGCCAACTCAAGGAAGTTGTTCAACTTGATTATCTTTATTATTTCCATGATGCATTAGAAACTAGATTGACTTGATTTTAGAAACCTTACAAACTTGGCTTGGGTTGAAGTTTTCCTAGTAATATGTGGTGTATCTAAATGACCTAGTGAAGCCATTTGTGCTATTTAACCCATAAATGCTCAAACTGTGATTTTTGGCAACATAGCAATTTTGGACAACTCCTTACAAATGGATTATTTATTTTTTTTGAAATTTTCACACAATATTTTTCTGAGGAGTATCAAGGATTTTATGAATGGTATAGATGTCAATTTTTGTATGAATCTTGAGATTGTCTTATTTTGTTTTTAGTTTGTTTATTTGAATAGTACAATGCCATTAAGCAAATTTACAGTGAATTGTAATATAATTCATTGGAATTAGTTGTGAAAATCTGAACTACTTTGCATATTGTTTTAGCCAACAAGTTCAAGTACTATGTAGGTTTTTAAATATTTTGTAAGGATTTTCAAAGGCAATTGCGTGAGATTTATTTGTGGTTATTGCATTTGGCATGTACAATACAATATTGTTTGTATTTTTCAATCTTTTCAATGCCTTAGCTGCTTTTTTTACCAATTGAGATGCGTGATTGGGAAAATTACAAAGATAAAGATTTCTTTGTAATTTTTAATCCTCTGCAATTATCTTGTTTCTTGTAGTAATAAGTTGGTTACCTTGCAATATGTTATTCAAAATGAATCTCATGAAACAACTTTGAAGTTGTTTGTTTGTGTTAATAACGAAAGTGTATGTTTTAATCAAAAGATTGTGAGACACATAGGATTGTAATTACAACCAATTAATATATCAATTGTACAATGTAATCACTACAAGAGAAATGGGTGTTTTACGGTCGATTAAATCAGAAATATAACTTGCCAAAGGCTTTCTTGAGGGATAAGATTTAGCAGACCACATGATAGGAACTTGCCCAATAACCAAAGTTCGTCCACATAGCTCAAGTTCGGCACTCATGACAATAAAGCCTTTAACKGCTTTTTGAAGTTCAAGCAAGCTACTTCGAATGATTGATAATAATTTGTTGAATCTTTCAAGTTCCTACAACACCAATTATCTTTTTAAGTGTTGAAATGTCATTTTTTAATACCAAAACTATAATGTGTTCACATAAAAAAGAAAATTCACATCTTGTAATTTTTTACAAAAAATGCTAATTTTTAAGATCAATTAGTAATTCAAACTAAGAAGATTTTCATTTTCATCATGCAGTCTAAAGACACAAATTCCTTAAAAATGAAAATACATAAGAAAAAATTACAGTCACCTCAAATGACTTGTTCTCTAAATATATGGATTAATTGGTTTATTTTATTATGAACACAAGGTCATTCTACTAGGCACTTATAAATTAGCTGAGTAATTATAACATTGTAGAACTATTTGAAAATTCACCAAAGAAAACTTCTTCAACACCCAAATGTGCATTTAGGATCATTTGTTTATTTGACAATGTGAAATTGAACCTTACTTTTTAATTGACACAATTCTAATATCACCATGTGAAGATTAACATGTTTGACACTAAATTGTTCAACTTTAAATTGTCCCAAATGTTCAAGATACTAGATGAATGTCAAATATATCAAACAACATTCTTTGAATATTTCCAAATCTCCTTGAATATTCTAAAATGTATTTAGGAATATTAAATTCCATTTTATATATATTTCAATGTTCATGTTACAAACTACAGAGTTCACTAGATCTTTTCAATGTTGTGGTAAACGTAATGTCCAATCGTTGAACAAGGCACAATTTGATGAGGTCTATCACAAATTAACCCTATAAAGAGGGACTGGTCACTATGAAAATCATTGTTTTTGGTATAGTGTGAATCTTCTACCTAAAAAAAACAAAATCACTCATTCAAGGACAAATTGTTCTTCAAGACCTTCCCTTTTTGCACAAAATTCTAAAGATGAACATCTACACTTCAGACTTACATGGAAAGATTCTCTATCATCCATCGGACACTTAAGGTAATATTTGTAGAGGCCGTTCAAAGGTTAAGAGTCCGTTTGTAATGATTTTGAACACATTTTTATTACCTGACACAACACAGTATTCATTGATTGATAATATGTAACCGGGTATTTCATTTGAGCTTGTTCAACATCAAAATTTGCCGGAAGTTTGTGTAAAACATCATTGGACAAATTTTGCATCACTTCTTCGGATGTCATGGGACCTGATTTTTTCGCWGCATGAGCTTCCCCGCCTTCCGCACCTTCTTCTCCATCCTCTCCTTCCACATGCTCCTGTTGCTCTCCACGAGGTTTCTCTTTCGCACCTTCTTCTTCCTCGTCTTCGTTGCCTTTGGAATCTTCAATGGTAACCGCAAGTTGAAGGGAAGCCAACAAACGATTCACTTCAGTACTTTCCTTGGTGATATTTGCATTGCTATGGAATCCGTACACTTCAGGTTGAGGTTGAGATGGCAAGCTTTTGATGAATTCAAGGAAGCTATTGTAATCACCTATAATTTTGTTGACAAGGTAATGTCGTTTTCAGTTGTGTATATATAACTAAACACAAGGTAAGTATATCTCAAATGAACTTGTGAAACATTTGAAACATGGTTTTTATAATCAGGGGCACTTCACTTTATGGCCAAAGGTCAAGGGGCGGTCAAATTCCAACAACTAGATTGTCAAATTCTTAGTTTTTTGTAATCTGATTGGTAAAAATTGATAGACTCTCAATCTTTGGCCCATAATGGAAAGAGCCCTTTAAACTATCTAAATTCTTGTTGAATCTTGTTGGAAGTCAAAATTAGAATTTAGATTCCTCTAAAATACATTATATGAATAATGATGAATTTTCAATGTATAAAAAATAAGTGTATTCAAAATTTAACCTAAGCTCACATAAATAGAGGTTGAAAATTTTAAAGCAAGAATCTAAGGTAGTAAGTGTCATAGATAGGTAGCAAAATAGTTGAAATTATTGTAAAATATATTCCAATGCAAAATTAGGTATCTGAGACAAGCATGTATATACAATAAGATGGTGTTGAGAATCAACATACATTAAATGTTCAATATGGAACAAAAATAAGATGTAAATTTGTAAACACAATTTTGAATGAAAATTTGTTTTTTTTAATGTAAGAAATTTTGATTGGATACTATGAGGGCAATGAAAGCGTGACAAAGTTTGTTGTAAATAATAGATAGTAATGATGGAAATGGAATTACTTGTATGATGAGTTTTTTTTATGAATAAGATAAAAAATGATATCATATTATACTATTTTTTCATACAATAGAATTTAATTATTTGAGTTATTTAGTTATTTTTATACAATACAATTTATAATTTTATTTCAAAAAGTCATAATTATAAATATATATATAAATAACATTTTAAACTGTTAATCAAACTTGTTGATCAAACTTTTAATTTTTTCATGATCAATATAACTTTCCATTCTGCCAAGGGCTCATAACAGAATGATGTAAGGGCAGTTCATCCTTTTGTATTTAACCCTAGGGCGCCCTGATTCATCCCCAAAAATTGACGACTTGAGAAAAATCATTACAAAGTGCTATTTCGGAAGATAATTTGGATTTGACATACAAATAAAAGTTGTAGACTAAGTGTTGTAGATTCCATCCATATGGTTAGATTCACCAATGTTGTTACCAATATTTTTTTATAAATTTTGAAAGGGAAATGTCAAAATTCCTTCAAAATTTGATAACAAGCAAAATATTATCATTTTCTCAGTAAATGTTTTTGGAATGGATTTCAAATGAGATTATTTTGACATCGTGATTTTCTGAAATTTTTGGGTTCTTAAAATCTATGACCTCATTTTGGCAAATCAAGTTTTGAACTAAAGTCAATGCAATTTTGACTTGGTCAGCCACTTGACATACTTGCACTTAGATAATTTTAGAAAAATGTGTACTCTAGTAACATCAAATCCAACCTTTAGATAAAACAACAACTTGATATAGTATCTTTACAAATTAGAAGAACTTTCATCCAAGCAGTTAGCAGGATGAAATTGCACTTTCAATCTGTTCATTGTCCACTTTCTAGACGTCGGCAAGCTCCAGGGTTAAGGAAGAGCAAAAATATTTAATACTATTTGCATCAAATATGATAGTCCATATATATAAGCCTTTTAGTCCAAGATCTTTTCAAAGCATATTTGTCAAATTTAATTGAAACATGGCTCTTCAACAAACTCTTCATTCATGATGGTTATCAAACTGTTTTTCTTCTTATGTTAAATTGAATCCACTATTGATGTTAACAATGTTTATTGATAAATCTCAAAATAATTTTATCCTTGAAATTAATCATAAATTTTAACGTGGTAATTGTTATCTTGAATTTTATATAGATATTGAAATATCATAAGTATTTAGAATTTGGATTGGATTGTAGTTACCATTCAAACAACTTTTTTAAGTGACTACAATCACAATTTCATGTCCTAATTTCCAAATCCATTTTTTTATGAAACTATTCAAAGAATCCAAGACATAATGTACTTGAACTCCTATTGTGGCTTTAAATTTGACAATACTTAACTACTAAAGCAAGGCAAAAGCACCAAGGTCTATTCTTAGTCAAAAAAAACTACTGAGTGCGCTCCATTCTATCTTTTTTTGTGTAACTTTTGAGAGATTTTAGCTTTTTGATATTTTTTTCCCAGAACGCTCATTTCAATTGAATTTAAAGTCCAAAACTACTAAACTTTACTTTCTTTACACATTTAACCAGAGGATCTTGCAGTAAACTAGTTTTAAAATGTATGGAAGAACTTTCAAAAACCTTGATGACCTAAATTGCAAGATGTCGGCATTTAAAGTGCAAAAATGTGTTATTTTGTATTTTCTCCTAACTAGATAATAAAGCTCTTAATCTTCTTATCTCAAAATTTGTGTACTATGAATTTTGAATTATGATAATTTTAAGTTGAAAAATTGAGTTCAAAATCTAGGGAAAAAAAATTTATTTATTCTTTAAGAGTTTTGTTAATTGGAAATAGGTATGAGATAGAAGGAAATAAAAACAGTTAATTATCCTAAGATGGAATTGAAACACACTAATTTCAACAATGAGATTGTTCTAGCAAAATAAATAAATTATAAAGCACTTTTTGTTCCAAAATTTGTGAAAATTGAACTTAAAAAAACCCAATAAATTTGTTTTTGATATGATACTTTTAATTTCCCAAGAAACAAGATGCTCCATAGTGTTTTTATCACTAATCCAAATAGATTGAATCAAATCTTTCTATGTAAACAACAATATTTTCTATAAAAGACAAAATTCCAAAAAATTTATGTTTTATTATTTTCAAAAACTGTTTCAAAAATGCATGCCAAAATTTGAGATTATTCGTTGAGTTTCAAGTTCCAAGTGTAGAATTTTGCATTGGAATACATTGGACTTTGCATTGGAGTACATTCCAACCCAGGATTTCTACATTGGAGTGCATTTCAACATAGAATTTTGCATTGGGGTGCATTCCAATGTAGAGTCCAACGCATTCCAATGCAACATTTTGCATTAGGAACTTGGAACTTAACAAAATTCAGATGACATGGTTTCCAAATTCCCGACACATTGAACGTAGTTTAAATTCATGGGCAATGCAATTTTCTTGGTCCTTTAGGAATTAATTTAAGTGCAAATGTTGAAATTGAGGGTGCAAATGTGATGACTAGAATGATTGATAAAACTAGAGTATATTTTGGAAGAGTGAAAATTATTTTTTTGACAACCATAAGATGAGGCAATTTGATTTAAAATGACTCCAAATTACACGTTTTTCATACTATAATATCTCAAAGTCAAAAAACATCTTCGAATACATATATAATGTTTGAAAAGTGTCTACAACCAAATTCAAACTCTAAATACCTTGAAATTCAAATACTTACATGAAACTCTAAATAGGGATTATCAATTTTGAATTTAGAAAGATAATCTTCCTAACTTTTGAAAGCTTACTAGTAGATAAGTCTATGAATATCAATGTTGTATTCAATTTGACACATTATATTGAAAACGTCCTTGAGTAAAATGCTTCAATATTTGAGTAATATATTTGATGCAAAAAACTTTTAACATTTTTTAATGTACATCAGCATAAATTGAAATCACTATATAATGAAGGAAAACACATTGGGAACTTAATTACAACTAAAAAATGTAGTGTGTAAATCCAAATTGAATAAATAATTTGTCTTCAACACTTTCAACATGCTCTAAAGTACTTAAATACAACTTTAGCCCATGAAATCCAATAATGTAGCCCATCATAAGGTATGGGGGCTATCTTTTGAGTGGATAGTGAGGGACTAGTGCATTTCAATTAGTGCCCTCCCCCCTCCATTCACTCAAAAGACAACCATAAATTTTTTTTAAATGATTTATTAGCCCCCCTCCCCCCTCATTTTATAATCTGAGTTGTTTGGATCTGAGTTGCAAATGATATGGAATATGTCCATATCTTGTATCTTATATCTTTGTTGTACCGTATCTATATCCTAATATCTGTATCCCATATAATTATCATATATATACTTATATTGTACCGTATCTGGTATGCCATATCCGTATTGTATATGTATTTTTGTTTTGATGTCTCTCATTTTTTTTCTTGGGGGTTAGTTTAATTTTCAAGAATGGCAAGTTTGCATCTTTCCGGTGGATAGTATTGTATACAACATACTTTTTTAAGTTAGTGGAAATAAAGTAAAAAATTATATGATTGTTTTTACCATCTGGTGGAGCTCGAAACAGTCCACTTTCAGAGAAAGAAAATTGATCTTGATTGATGTCATCACAATAATAGGTTGCAAGTATTGTAACAAGTGTACGACGATCATGATCATCTGTTACTCGTCCTCCATAATTGCACTCTCCAGTTAGATAATTTAGTGCTTTAAATGGCACCTGTTGTAATATAAAAATTTGTTTATATTTATTTGTTATAACCAATTTAAAATTTTTATATTCACGTATCATAAAAAACATTATTTTTATAAAAAAAAACATTGAAATGAAAATAATTATGACTTCCAATCTCATAAAATCGAAATTTAACATTGAACTTTAATTAAGATTTGAGTTTAAGTAACCTACAAAGTCTGGATATTCATCCAAAAACATTTGTAATTGCCGAACACTAATCCTCAAATCTGATTCATTGAATTCATATGGAATGTTCCAACCTAATGGACCAAATTTTCTTCTTTCCTGTTTCCAAAAAATAAACTATTATTGCTTTACATGACTAAAAGAGTATATAAATAACATAGTAGTAATTTTATGAAGATAGTTTTTGGTAAAATAAATAAATATATGCCACATTTAACTACTTTTGGACTTCTGAAAGTCCAAAATTAATAATGGTCATTGGGAGAAAAACATCGAGAGATTTGTAAAAACATCGTGATATCTGTGAGAACATCGGGAAATTTCCCAATGTTATAATTTGTAGATCTTTCAATGTAAAGTCCAAAATTCATTGAATAGTCCAAAATTAGTTAAATATGGCATATATACAATGCCAATAATAATTGCACTTACACCTGAATAAACTTATGTGAAATTTAAGTTTGAATTTGATTTTAAAAATTCCAATATAATATAATTATTCAATAAATTTAGAAATATTATCATATATATATAATTAAAAAATGTGATAATTTTTTTTCTATAAGCTACTATTACATAGAACATGATGTAAATTTGTTCTTATTTAAGAGAATGAAATTTTAAAATCTTACTTGTACAAAAGCATGAAAAAAACATAATCCATAAAGCGTGCGCCTCCAAACTTTTCCCTTTGTACACCCCTCAAAAAATGCTGAATCGGAAATGGGATACATCAAATAGCTACCCGTCATATTAGCTTTCAATCCATTTGGCGGTTCATTGGTCATTTTCACAGCATTTTGTAGTACGGCAACTGGAAAATGTTCAGATGGATAACTCGTTAACCACAACCTGAAATTTTCATGGACTTTCTCTTTGCTTGTTAGTTCTTGTTCCCAATATTTTTCAAATGTTGGCATCCATGAGATGGCCAAATGGCAATTTTGCAAAGCTACCCACGAACCATCGACTGCGGCTTCTTTCAATATGGCCGTGGCCACCGGTCCTTGTCCTTGTCCTAAGGAAACGGTTTGCAATTTGGCACCATTGTCAGCCGCAAGTTTTAATAATGCTGACATGGGATCAGATCCCGGAGACAGAATAAAGACTAAAGGAACTGTACTTCCRGAATCTTTGTAACAAACTTCCAAATTAAGAGGCAAAGGTTCAACAAATCTTTGTCCTATAGTTGCTGCAACATAATTTGTCACGGATGCTACAATCTGTACAAGTGATTGTATTATTCATTTGCTCAAAAACAACATGACATGAAAACATTCTTCTTTTGATTATATACATCAATAATTCAATAATAAATTTATGTATTTATGAAAATTCTACATTTTCCAAACTTGATTTAAAATAAACACAAAACCATAAACCGCATATTGATGCAATAAACATTTGTAAATTTAAGAGTTTATATAGAATCCCACATTTAACTACTTCTAGACTTTTGGAAGTCTAGAATCAATAATAGGAAATAAAAATGGTCTTTAGGAGAAAAATCAAACATCAAATGATCTATACAAAACATTGGGAGATTTATACAAAACATCAAGAGATTTATACAAACATTGGGAGATTTATACAAAACATCAAGAGATTTATACAAACATTGAAGGATAATTAAGTGAAGATCTTTGGATGTTTTGTCCAATATTCATTGAATAGTTCAAATGTAAATGTGGCACTAGAAAAAATATTTTGTGATTTCAAAAGAAAAACTTACACTATCATTGTCTCGTGAAGAACCTAACAATTCAAATTTAATAATTTTTCATTAGCATCAAGATGTGTATTGCGTATAAAATAGATCTTGATGGAACATACTACTAGGTAATTTTTATTAACTTCATTTTGTAAAATTTCACTCCAGTAGTTACAAAAATTCAAATAATTCAAACTTTAAGATTTAATTATATCAAATCAATGTGGTCACCATAAATATTTTTTAAATCTTAGATTCTCTATATAAATTGATGGTAAAATTAGAAACTATAAAAATAACATGGTACAATTTGTTTGTTTTTTAGAATATTTTTATTTATGGATTGAATTCTTTGTCAAAAGCTTCAACAATCTACATTTTGATGTTCTTGTTTATGAATCCTTTTTATTTTTATACATAAGTGTATATGTATACACGTTTATGTGTAGTGATTGATGAGATAATTTTTTTATACTTGATGTCATGATTTTATTTAGTAGTAATTATTATTTTTAATTAATTAAATTACTATGTCAATAGTCTTAACATTTAAAAATCAAATTCTCAAACCTTATCAGGACGTATGCATCGCAATAGAACTACTTTTTGGAAAGAAGTTAATGTCTCATCCCATGGTTCAGGCCATTTTTCTAACTGCATATTTTGTATATATATGTATTATTTGTTTTTATTTTTAATAAATATAATGGTTCAACAAAATATGTACATAAAATATTGTTATTCTACAAAGTCATTCCTTGTTTTTTCTCTTTATCCCCTACACATTCTGAAGTCTATGTTTTTAATTTTTTGTCTAAATAACTTCTCATTGGTCCCGTGACCAAGACAACCTTCTTCTTTGATTTATTTACTGAATGTAAGATATATAGTATATATGAACAAAGATATAAAGAAAAATCTTCAATTAAAAAATATCTAGGTATCAAAAGGATAAATGTTTTACATTCAAAAACTAAAAGTGTATGCATTTGAAATTGAATGAAATACTACTACTTTTAGAATAAGTGGCAATAATAAAAAAATCAAATCTTCAATAGAATCAATCATTAAAAGCACACAATCAAAAGACAATAAATAAAAATCATGTTTTATGTTTGTATAAATTTATCTTCATCTTTGAAACCCTATATTTCTTGTTTTCTAATTCTATTCCTTGATATGATTGAATATTTAAATACTAAGAAGTGCAATTACGATAGTTGACAAATATCAAAATACTTCTTTGAATTTTCAAATACAAGTACTTCTCATACATAGAAGTGAAAATACAAGGTGAAAAGACGAGAAGACTACGAGCAAAAATAAAATATGTGAAAAAATTAGGATAACTTAATTTAGAATTGTTCAATACACTTTGAAATCTTGTAGTTTGCATATTGTAAACTATTAACAAGAACGTCATATGATTTACACCTGAGGTGATGGGCTATCAAATATTGCACTCCATTTTTCTTTATGTGGTTCAATTCCAAGATACAAATCTTTAAAGTCTTTATACTATATCATTTTATCCATTTGAAAGTGTTGATTATGAAAAATTTCAAAAAAACATGTCAGCTTTTTCAAAACATAATTCTAAAATGCTTGTTGTTAGTTTAAAGTAGTAGTATTAATAACCTTGTTATTTATATAAATAATAATAATTATGATAATTAGTTAAAACTCTCCAAGTTTATAGATTTGATTGAAGAATTAAAAACAATAGTTATTATTTGATTCACTTACACCAAATTATGTTGAATTTCAAATTGATACAATGTTGAGTTAGTGATAGAATAAGAGTAAATTTATACTACCTCCGTCCCGAAATAAATCCGGATTTTCTTGGAAATGGCTACATTAACACAAGAATTGTTCCTATTTTAAGGAGCTCGTGTAGTTATTGTAGATTCTACTAAGTCCCATTAGGTGTGAAAGAATGGAAGTCAACAATTAAGTTGTGCATATTGAAAACGGGCAATGAAATTGAAATTTTTTTGCCCTTTTTGGAACTGCTCCAGTTTGAGGATAGTCATTTAGGACATGTTTTTCTACTAGTGTCATTTACGTTGGCTAAAAAATCTTTTTTTTTATACATAGATAAGTTAAGTTTAATTAAGAACATACATGACTATATAAAATCCTTGATAATACATTTTAGCTCTTTATAAAAGAATTTGGAGCAAATAAAGTGTTAATATGGCAAACTTGAATAGGCAAACTAAAAATTTGTGACTAATTTGTTTTGTATTTATCTGAAGTTTTTTATCTCATGCAAAACCTCAAAAATAGGAAAATCAATTTTCATGTATAATTATTATTGGATTTTCTTACCTAACAAATGCAAGTGTTCAAATAAGTTTGGAAAAACTAAAATTATCTTGGTAAGATGGATAGAACTAAAAACTAAAAGTAGATCTAAAATATGCATTTTTTCATATAAAAATTATTTTTCTTAAATAATTTTTTCTAGTTTATATTTTGAAAATATTTATTCTATTTTGATTTTCTAATTTTGATTTTCATCAAATAGTAAAAAAATTTGCTCTTGGAAGTTGATGATTTTTTAGCTATATTATTATGGTAGAGGGACCCATTACTAACCGGCACCCCATCACCAATCAATAGGGTGTTGTATTTCTGACCAAGGCTAAAATAGATTTCCATTTTGTCTTTGGAATGTGTGTTTTTGATTTTTTCAAGGTTTGGACCAATAAGTTCATGACACATAAGTGAGCAAGAAAGTAGGAAGCAATGAGCAAGAAAGTAGTTCTTGAATGATTAGAATTGGATGACTGTAGATGTTGATCAAGGTTCAAGCCCGACTTTGGCCTTTCAAAATTCATATTAATTTCATTGTAAGAGATAAAATGACCAAAGTTTTTTCAATTTCCGTCATTTCAATCAATGCACCTCTGAAAATACTTGCTTTGCCTACTACTACCCTAGATCATGTCCATAATTGCTTATTTGATCGGTTACTAGTCCCTCTACCACAAGTATATATTATTTTAGAGGTTTGTTTATTTGAAACATGTTTAGCCATAGGAAATTATTGCAAATTATATAGACTTTATTAATGACACCTTTTACAAGAAACGTATAACAAAAATTTGTTAATTGCATGTTTGGTTAAAACTTTCACCTAATAATATGTGTTAGATTTGTTTTTATAAATTCATTTGCAATAAATTATACATATACAAAATGAGAATGATACTTTCATTAAAATTTATGAAGTCATATTGAGATGTTAACAAGAATATTAAAAAATATATGCAAATCCAACCTCTTCCAAATCAACATGCCCTTTAGAAGATTCCAATCTTATGGCCATAACAAATGAAAACAATATCTTGTCTTTCTCAAATAGTGATCGACAAATATTGCAATATAAGTTGTACATGAAGTGTTCAGCTAAAAACTTCAATCGGGTTTCTAATACATCYGATTTTTCACTATGTGCAATTGAAAAAATGAATAAATCTGTAAACCATGGAAGTGAATATTGATACATGGGTTCGATGTTGCACATTTCTGTCAACAAAATTGAATTTCATATTAGTTTTTGCAAAAATAAAACATATATATATATGTGTGTGTGTGTGTGTTTGTATTTGTGTGTAACTTTATAATTTATTTATATGGATTTTAAATGATTTTAAATTATATTAGCATATTGATTTTTTAACCTGCAACACAAAAATATAAAATTGTGGCAGTAACGGCAACTTGAACATAAGAGTTTCGAGTTGTATCAATAATTCCTTCTGTGACTTCAGCTACTTTTTGTTTTTCTTGAATGTCTTCTCCTAAAATTTTGGATTGAGACAATACCTACAATACAATGGTTGATGCACAATTGCAATCAAGTTAAGCATTAAATTTTTTCCAACGTTGAAGTTTATGTATTGTGTATTTCAATATTAATGAGATTCTATAATATTGATAATCACAATGATGTTTAATTGTAACAACTATAATACAATGGTTGATGCACAATGGCATTTGACTTAAACAATAATTTGTTTTTGATATTGAAGTTCATGTATCGTATATTTCGATATTACAATCCTATGAGATTGATCATGACAATGATGTTTAATTGTTTGTCCAACCTTTTTTTCTAATATTTTGCAATTAGAAAATAAGACAAGCAATCAATCTAGAGTAGGCATTTATATTGATCACAAAAAGTTGGAACTAAGACTTACAAGTTCACTTTTAGTTCCAATTTCCTAAGTCTTGAATTGTGAAAAATTTGTACGTCATAAAGTTTTTTGGAAGACTTGGGTCTTTGTTATTTTTTCTTATTTTCTTATTTCAAATTTTAAATCAATAGTTTTTGTTGAGATCAAAGGATTTTTTAGAAAATCGTTGTGGTCGTAGCCATGAATTTAAGGTACAATGGCCATGAAGTTAGTTTTAATTTTAATTTGAAAATTTGAGCTTTTAATTTTCATTCATAGATTTAAGTCTTTAATTTAAAAAATTAGAACCTTAAAATTTCATAATTAGACTTTAACAATGAAGATTTAGACTAGAGCTAAGGCTAAAAGGTTGAATTTTGTTTATTAAATTGCATGGTCTATTGGTCTATTTACATTGGATTGTTTTAAATCATTGTCAATTTTTTTCTAATTAGAATTACTTTGGTTGTGAAAAGGCATTCCTTTTAATTCCTACAAAACCAAGGCCTTTTTTCATTGGAATTCATTCAAAACTAGTATAGAACAACAAAAAAATTTAATTATTTTATTTGCATATTTATCTTTAAGATCTTGTACTAGATTAGTATTCCATAAACAAATGTGTGGAAGACATTTTAGATACTTTCATCACGTTGATTGCATGATTTTGGGATTTAAAGAGAACAAGATATTTTTTTTGGCACCTTGTGTGATTAATTACGAGACTTTCATTCTCCTTAATTTGAATATTTTTGCATTGCATTTGTTGCTTTTTACATCTTTTTTATGCTGAAAAATTGAGTTGTAAGAAAATATTGAAAAAGGACTACATTATATTCTTTGAAAAATTGTTAAGTAGAAGTAGGTATAAAATAAGAAGAAATAACAAATTTAATAACTCTAAGATAGAACGAAAACACACTAATTCCAAAATTGAGATTGTTCTATTAAGAAAACTAAACTCTATGAAAAATCATATTTGAAAAATTGTGAAAATTGAGATCAAAACAAATCCATTACAATTTGTTTCTAATAAGATGTTGCATTTAACTTCAAAATAAGATTCTCCATTACTTTCACCTCATAATTTAAATGGAATGAATTAAGATTTCCATTCTAGACAAAAATACAATCTATGAAGAAAAAATTGAAAAAAGAAGTATTTCAAGTCTTTTTTATTTTTTTACTTCATGCCCAACAAAACCCTTTAAGTGCTTAGGGTGACATTACTTCCAAGCACTAATTGAAATAAAAAATTATATTCCTATAAAGCTAATGTATGTTTTCTATCTTCAAAAAAAGTTACCAAAAATCCAACAAAAAACAAATAGCACAGGGACCTAATCAAACTTTCATTTGTCCCTAGAGGAGAAAATGGTTGCTTTGGAGTTTAAAATTAAGTAGAGAAATACCACTATCAACAAAATATTAATATACTAAATGTATATTTACAGTATACTAAATGAAATTTTGCAACCATTTTGAAGCCAAGCTTTCATTTCAACATCTTGAAGCAAGAATTTGCAACTAGAGTCTACACAACCTTATGGAACCAAGCTTAGAATACATAGACAATGGGACCACAAAAAAACCCACATGACAAACTTGACTACTAGTGGGTCTTCTTGTTGCCATTTTCTTAGTCTCCGCAACCCAAGCTTACACTAGTGAGTATTGTAGCTAAGTGTCTCCAAACCTCTATTCTAAATAGAAGAACCTTGATTTTTATATTGTGTGAAAGAAAATTCAACAATTTATTATGAAACCTGAATTCCAGTTTCATCTTCCAAAATATTGCCTTCTTGAGATAAGACTTCCAAAGTTTTATCTTCAATTTCTTTCAACATTTGTTTGTTTTGAGCTCCTTGGATGATCAATTGATTCTTTTGAGCTTCCAAATCTGGTCTTTCCTTAGCAACAGCTATGCCCAAAAGTTGATCTATAAGACCCTCAGTTGTAATCATAAAGTTCAATAGTGTTACCTGTGAAAATCAAAGCCATGTTTAAGAGCGTAGAGTCTTGAGTAATTATAGAATTCTCATTTAAGTTGGTTCAAAAAATGGTAGATTTTTTTTATATTTATTTTCAATAACATAGCGTTGTACATATTGTTACACTGATTCATTGTATTAGATAAATAAGTAAATAAAAATCACTATGCCTACTTTGCTCAAATCTTTCTGAAAGGAAGGTACTACCCCAAAATTTTATAAACTAAGTATGAGCTATTATAGGGTTCACTTTGTTCAAAAAGAATGTAATAAARGGACTACTTATAAGTAAAGTAGTTTCAATACTATAGCCTTTAAAAATTTGCTTCAAAGGTTATTTCTTAGAATAGTCATAAAACATTGTTTAATACGTTTCAAATTTATGAAATATTCTTAGAATTTATGCTTTATTTCAAACCCTTGGATTAAATAATCATTGCCCAGAGGTAGGTTTTTTATTTCTTAGCAAGTGCCTTAATGGAATCTTTCTTGATTTTTAAACAATATACATTTGAACAACCTTATTTAAGTAATCATTTGTTTTAAGATTGATTTGAATATGATAAATCAATGAACAACATATTACCCTCAATTTATCAATTTTTATCACAAGGGCTAACAAATAATTCCATAACAAACAACAGAGTCACTTACAAACCTTTGCAGAAATCTCTGGACTATAATGAGGATTTCGAAGTTTGGTTGTAATGTACAAATGAAATTTATCTGAATACTCAATAACATTATCACCAAGTCGAATACAAATAGAACCACTTTGTTTGAATGTTTGACGCAATAGTAAAGGCTCTAAAGCCACATCAAGTTCAGCACCTACATTTTCAAGAAGAACAGGCTTTCCAAACTGCAAATTATAACAATTTTAGATGAAATTATCATTTTAGTAAATGAAATCAAGGAAGATTAGATATGTGATTATTCCATGAAAAAGCTTATAAATAATATTGTGTTAATGCATTGATAAGTGGCACATATGATATTTTGAAATAAGCTATGCATTAGCAAGTTTGATTGATTTTACAGTAAGGTGTTTTTACACTTTTTTACACAAAGCTTTGTGTTATTCCAAAAATGCAATTGTAATTTATAAATTGGCAATATTACAATTTTGACATTTTGGAAGTTTATTGTGAATTGAGGATTTGACCAAATTTGGATTGCCTTTGGATTCTTTCTTTTGGTCCCAAATTTGGTAATTCTTAATTTCTTATATGTAGAAATATATCAAATGGACTATAATTAATGGGGTCTTTTAAAGCTTGTTGCACAAACACAAAAATATGAATGCAAGTTAAAACATAATTATTTTAAACTCTACATACTATGCGAATTGAGTCTTTAAAAAGTTATTTTTATCCTTAATCCATAAGATTTGGTCTAACAGGAAGATCATTTTGGGACGGAGGGAGTATGATTTATGGTAGAGAATGCCATCTTTGGCCATTAGATGATTTTTTCAAAAAAATGATTTAAAAAAGATTCTTTACAACTTTTACTCTACCAACCTATATGGAATAAACCAAAAAATTTAATAATAATAAGCTAAAAAATCGTATGAAAAATAAAAAATTCATATTTTATTTTGAACTATTATTTTTTATTCAGTTGTCTAGGTTGGCATTTTGAGCTTATGATGGCATCTTTATGCTCCCAAACAACAATTGAAAAAAATTTATAATTTCATAGAACTAATTTTTTTATTTTGTCTCCAAAAAAAGACCTAAACAGTGAAGCCAAAAATTTAGATAATAGGAAGTCTTCCTAAATTTTTGGTCCTTCACGAACCAACGGACTATTGGAAATTAGATTTAATTAACCTCTTAAGGACCAAGGGATAGTCCAAATTTCCAAAATTTTGAAGATACGTTATAGAATTCAAGTTAAAATATTAATCTAATGATATTTTTTACAAAAAAATATGATATTTTTAAAATAAATGACATTTTACTAAAATAAAATTTGTAAAATATGATTGATGGATTGTATTTATTTTATTCAAACTATTGTTATGCTCACCAATAGTTTTTGATAAAATTTGAAATTAAAAAATTAAAAAATCCTCAAAATTAAATTGATCACATATTGAACATGAAATTTTCCACAAAAAACTCTCAAAGTTCAAAATGTTATGTTCTAATTATTGTGATGTTTTTGTACTTTTTGTTTGATTAATTTATGTTATTTGTTTTTGATATACCATGCATACAAAATTAAAAGAACTAACACAATCATATTCAAACAATTAGATGGTGTCAAAATCAAGACTTTGAGTCTTTGGGACATGCTTGTATTCACTTGTTGTTTAAATTTAAATGTCTGATCCTTAACCTCTAAAAAGGTCAAGCAACCATTTTATAGTAGCTGCCCCTCTTCAACAAGCTAGCTGGACCAAGAACTTGAATTTTTTGAATTTTTTTCTCCATTTAGTTCAACAAGTTATCTTTCCATTTACTTGGTTTATACCAAAATATATGTTGTATGTGAGTTTTCAAATTCAAACACTTCAATGAATATTCTTTGTCCTTTATTTTGGGAGGAACTTGTCAAATGTAACTCCATTTAAAGAAAATGTATTCAATGAGAGACAAGGATTAATTCCTTAAAACAAATACTAAATGGGCATGGTCACATCAAATTTTTGTTTTCCTAGTGTACCTCCAATGATTACAAGGTTGTGAAAATAATCTTCTATTGCTCCAATACTTAAAAAATTGGCATGCATGTTCTTAAATATTCATTGTTTTAATTGGTAAAAAAAAGGCAAATTTCCATTTGTGGAACTATTGAGATGTGCCCCCCTTGGAAGTCATTCTATCTAATTAGAGAATTTCTAATTTGATAGTCATAAACATGATTATATAGTTAGATTTCTTAATGATTCTAAAAACCGTTTTTTTGTTGGTTTTTAAATTTGGTAGTTAAAAATTGATTTTGGAGGGAGAAACTTTTGTCATTGTTACGAATTACATGGTTAATTTCCACTCATAATGCATTTCTTAAAGAATTTTTTTTCTAATTTAATTTCTTGCACTTTTTACTTGAAATCTAATTGCAAGTCCATTTTTCAAACTCAATATTGTAAGTGGAAACATTACCAAACTTCTTTTGAGCATATTCCTTGAGCACCAAGCATTTTCAAATGATATGAAGCATTCACCAATAACTCCAAAGTTGTGCACATCCAAATGCCATTGGAGATTACAAAGAAAAAAAAATTCCATCCAATTTTATTTAATAATTWCTTATCAAAGTCAAATTAATTTTTTCTTCAAATTAAAAAATATATTTGATTTAAAGTTCATCTTGAATTATTATGGTTAGGTGTAATAAAATTCATCCTATTCCTGTTCTTCTAGCTCTACTTTTCTTGATAAAAGCTATATTGATACTATTTAAGTTGAGCTAATTTATGCATAAAATTAAAAAAATAATAATTTACGTTTTCTTACATCCTTAATAATTCATTACAAAAACTTGTTTTAAATTATCTTAAAATTTAAAAAATGATCAATGTGCACATTGTAGTGATTGTACACTAAAAATGCAGTCTATGCTCTAAAGCCATTGGCATACAAACAACTTGAATACACCCAATTAACTAAAATAGTGTTATTAATCTTGACTAAATATCAACTTTTTCAATTTAGTAAATGATACATGGGTTTTTTTTTGAAGGGGGGGACACAAATAAATGAACTTTGGTACAAAAGAAAGAAAAATGCAAGCCCAAACTAGAAGCAGCATGAGACAAGTTAGAAAGCATGATCTACAAATACAAGAGACACCAACATGGACTCTCTAGTAGTGACCCTCTAAGACATGATGCCTCATGGGGGGTGGAAAAGACAATTGGCCCATGAACCAAAGAAATGTTATGTGTTTGTTTTTTACTTTTTAGTCAATTTAGCTTTGTAGTACTGTGAAAATCTTCATATTGCTATTCCACTTCTTTTTTTAATTTAAATATTTTTTCATTAATTTTGAATTACTTGATACATTTTATCATACACTTTTGGGTTTTAAAAAAATTTATCCTTCAAAATACAATAATGATTTTATAATATACAGATTGACATTATTACAGATTGATATAATTTAAAGTTCTCAATTTATATTTTGGAATTCATTTACATTTTAATAAGTGAGAGTTATAAGTAATTCAAAAAATTTATTATCTATTTTATTTCACATTTCAATTAGTTCAAAAATTCCAAGGATTGGCATTCATTTCAAATCCTCAATAAAATGTACAAAAGTGCAACAACAATAATTAATATCATAGATAATAATACTCTATGCAATGATAGTAGATTGCCTACTTGAATAGCATTTTCAAGTTTGCGTAAAAAATCTCCATCTGTTAATTTGGTGACTACCAATTTTGCTCCTTCCATATTTTTGATCCATTTATTTGCTTGACCCTAGAAAACAAAAATGTAGGTATTATAATATGTCACATGTTTTGACTTTATTTGACATCATTAAAAAGTTAGATTGTAAGAAAACTTACCCCCCAAAGGATCATACCCATGTATGTTTTACCCAAATAATCACAATAATTTAAGACAATAAAACTTAAATTTCTTTTTATAATAAAGAAAAGCACTGTTTTGGTGCGGGCCATGAGACCAAAACTAACATTTCTAGTGGAATGAGCTACATTGGGAGAATTTTTTTTTTCTTTCATTTTTAGGAAATTACGTTATAAGACTTATATGAAAGTGTATTAAAATCATTTTAGAAACTTTGACCATGTATTCAAAGTGAAATGAAAAGCTTTATTTGAACCCAACAATCCTTGGTTTACAAACTTTGTATCCTCTTAATACCAAATTTTTGCACTACACATTCTTAATTTTTAACTATTTATAATTGCTAACTGTCTTGCACATTTAGTAAAAGGACTAAAAAGAACCAAGTGATATTTGTTCTTTAAAGTTTTTTAAAGTAGAAATAGAAACAAGACGGAAGGAAAAAACTAAAACACAAATGGTTCCAAAATGGAATTGCAACTTGTCAATCCTAATGGTAGTATTTTTGTAGCAAGTAACTTACACATGATGGACCTTTTAATTCTGAATTTTTTGAAAACTATGCTAAAGGATGAATCCTAAAAGTTGTTTTTAAGGAAGATGCCTCGATGGCCTCCAAATAAGATTCTTCATAACTCTCACATTAGTGATCACTAATAAAAAAATAAACAAATCATAAATTTTCATGTAGACATAAATATGTTATATGAGAAAGTACTACTTTTATTTTTATTCTTATTATTTTTTTATTATTGGGATTTCTATTTTTTTCTTCCTTTCTGCACTTGAGCATATTTGGCTTGGGGGCATAAGTTTTTTTCCCAAGAACCGAATGGAATGAAAATTAAACTTTCAAAAAGGTTTTGTACATTCCCCTCACATTTTAAAAGTTTTTCCTTAGGGAATTGTAGAGAAATTTGACACATCAAGAAACTCTCCAAATTTTTATTTTTTTTATAATTGTTCGAATCCATTCCAAGACGGTGATTCATTTGAATAATTTCATTGTGAATTCAATACGTAAGTTACTCACTTGAGGATCAATCATTAATGGCCAACGACGACACTTAGAAACAATAGCTCCATTGTCTATTGAACTTTGATCTTTAGGTAAACCAGCAATTGTCCATGCTCGAATTGTTACAGGATCAGAAAGAATCAGACTTAGAGAAAAATTTACTGAACAAGGAATTTTTTTTCCTTTACATGTACTCAACCAATCCTATTTGTTAATTAACAAAATATTATATTTTGTTAAATACATAAATAATTTATAAGGTCTTTTAAATTATATTAATTTTTTAAATTATATATTATAATATGATTTTCTAAAACAAAATAATGATATAAATACACGTTTTTTGTGATTGGAGTAAATACATGATCTATTATTTCATAACAAAACTAACATCATTTCAACATGTGATTTTTACTATATAACTAATAAAAATAACATGTTTGATTTCTTAATATAAAAAAGTAATGATAGCTTCAAAGTTGTTTATACAAAATCTATTGATATTTTGAAATTACATCTCATTTATTTTTTACTTACGTCCACTATTTTTTCTCTAAATGTAGGAGTAAATGTTCCAAGGTAAGCAACCATTCCAGCACATAGTAAAATATCTCCTGTTAATTTTATGTACATTTCTCCAAACATTTCAGCTGAAGCGGTCCATCTTGTTTTTTCGCCCCCTAATCCATCCATCAATTGATTAAACAAATATTTCTACAAATATTTCCATTTGTAACACATAGAGGTTCATGAGTCCCAATAACAGTAACTCCTAATTTAAAAGTAGTGCATTTTTGTTTGGTAACAATGGATTTTTATATAGAGTCAAATGATGAGAAATTAGTGCGGAACAACCTAAATTCACAATTGAGTATGCGTAGAAATTCAAATGAACCTATCAAAATCTGTCAAATTGACCATTTAAAAAATAGAAATAGACCTTTTTATTTTGTTATAACAAATGAATAGCTTTGATCACAACTATTTGTTGTAGTTTCAAAATTCTTGATACTAAAGATTAAAAATATTCAAGGAATTTTAAGATACCATACCACTTTCAATTCAGCTTGTTTTACAGCAAGTTGAGTCATAACTTCGTTATATTCAGCCTCAGCAGCTTTAAGAGCTGCAACTTTTGGAGCAACAATTTTCGCTGCTCGGTCGTACACTTCCATAGCTCCAATCCAAGAACATAATCCAAAAGCTGCCTTTGATATTTTGGCTATAAGAGAAGGTGCAAAAGCAGGATTCGCCAAGTACCTGCGGTTCTTACATAAAATAAGTCAAATTAGTGTAATGATTTTGAATAGTGCAAAACCCCTCACACTAGTTTGGATTAATATTGGATGAATGTGGTTTAATTTAGGTGAGMATTTTTATGAATTTTAGATGAAAGATTGGTAAATGTTTTTTTTCTGTTTTTGTTTTTTGAAAAGAGATTGGTGAATGTTTGGAAGAATGTAGATGAAGATTTGATGAAAGTTAGATGAAGTTCTCTTGATACAAAATGATATTGACCCCATTATATTGGTTTTATCTAAAACATTGTGAATTTTCATGTGTTTAGCGTCACCAACACAAGTTGTAAGTTTGCATCATTTTCAAGTTAGAGTCAATTAGAGTTAATGTTGTAGGGTACAATATTTTAATCTATGCGTAGATTTTAATCTATTTAAGGTACACCCCCTAAGGACTAGACATTCAAATTTTAAACAACAAATGAATACAAATGGATTCCAAGCGTGCACACAAAAATGTGTTTAATCATCCATAAATTTTTTGTAGATTCTTGTGTTAACCCCTAAAGAACCATTTGTCCCTTCGGGGGACAAGGTAGATTCCGGGCATGTACCTATGATCGCAATTTTGGTCTTGATTTTTTTAAACTTCTTTTGATGATAGAAAAATTAATTAGCTTCATGGGAATATAATTTTTTTCTCAATCGGTGCATGGGAACAAAAGTTATGCCCCAAACAAGTCAACATTAGGGGAGAAGGGGGGGAGAAGGGGCAGCAAAAAAAAGTTTTAAAATTTTGAAATTTTTTTTTTTGAATTTTTTTTCTTGCAGTTTATATTTTTGTCTACATGGAAAGCATCGATTCATTCCATTCGGATTTGTTATGAGAAAGTTATGGGCAGTCTTGTTTTTCAGGCAATTGGGACATCTTCTTGAAAAATAACTTGTAGGATCCATTTCCGAATGCAATTTTTACAATTTTAAGTAAAAAGATGTTTCACATGCTTTAGTTTTTATGCTAGAACAATCTCACCATTGGGATTAGTGCATTTTAATTCCACCTTAGAGATATTAATAATTTAGATTGTCCTTCTATCTTGGACTTGCTCCTATTTAACAATATTTTAAAGAATAAAAATTAATTTTTTTTTGAATTTTTTTTCCCTCCTAGATTCTCAATTCAGTTCTCCACAAGAAAGATTTAAAGTTCAAAACTCTGCAGTGCAAAAATTAAAGTTAAGAAGGTTCCAAGTCAAATAATCTAGTCCCGCAATGTGTTGCAAAACTTGTTTTTTTCACTTTAAACACAGATATCTTGCAATTTGTGCGGTCAATGATTCTGAAATTTTTTCCACACATCCTCATACTAGTTAGGTGTAAGATCCTATGGTTAGATTTGCAAAAAAAACAATTTCAGATTTTTTTTACTCTTTGAGTTGTATAGATTTTGAAGACTTTCTTTTGCACAGATTCTATAATTTAGATGTACTAGTAGGTTTGGCTTCAAAATATAGCTTTTTCATTTCAAAAACCGAACTTTCAAAGTCAACTTGAAAAAAAATGTAAAATAAAAAACTTTAAAACTCATTGTGGTTAATGATTACAACTTAGTATTTTGAACCTAAAGGAATAAATTCTTGGAAAAATCACAAATATTCAACCTATAATCGCTTTCAAAAGGATTTTTTAGATTTGGGCTTCAAATTTCATTGATAAATATTGATTAGTGTAGTAGTTGATCTAACCATATTTGGTACAACTATTTATTGTTTGACAGTCATCAGTAAATATTCTTCTAACTAAAGGGGCATTTTGTAATATGTCATGACAATTTTGGAAATCTAGACTCTCCCTTCATCGTTCAGGGGTTGAAATCTACTTCATGAACAAAAAATTAAAAGTATAAAACCCATAGTGTTGTGAATTAAAAATTGGTTTAGACATACGTTGTTTGTTTTTCACATAGCTTTTGAATTTTTGAAATTTATAATGTAGGTTTGAAAGTAAACTTGACATTCTTCATATGTAATGCAATAGTTATTCCATTTGTTCAAAACAAAACAAAAACAAAACAATCTTCATATGGTTGATTCAAATGAAAAACAAGAAACAAAGTACTTTGACATCCAAAATTGAGTTTGACACCTTGACATCTACCCCCTAGATGCCGAGGTGTCTAGGAAGTGCTCCAAAAAATTGTAGTTATACTTGAATTTTTCTAGTAAAGGATGGATCTAGGAGTATAGTTTAGTAATCAACACTTACGGCCGAATTTGTAGAATAATTTCTGGAGCTATATTATCCTTGTCATATTCCCTCAAACTTTTTAGAAAGTCATTATCAGCAAGCATCTTTTTACTACTTTCCCAATAATCTTCAACCATCTATTTACAAAAATGTAAAAAAGTATTGTAAGAAAATCCGCTTTTCAAAAATGTAGAGAAGAATGATGAATATATGCCAATAAATTTTGTACCCAAAATAAGACATGTGTTTCTTTTTGTAAAGTATAAAAGAAACACATTGCTTATTTTGAGATAGAGGGAGTATACCAATAAAATATAAATATCTCTCATAAAATCTTTAAAATATAATTTTCCACAACCTTTCCTGAGCCTCCAGGGTCTTTCATTCGAGTAGGTTTGATACTTTTCATAATGCAYACGGCTTCCATAACTAATTTTACTCCAGCTGGAGGGCTTTTCATTCCCTTTAATTCGGAAATGTCGTTTTTTGTCAATGTATCTAGTGCCTATTTGAATGMAATTAAATATTAAGAGTTTATATTTCAAATAAAATTATAGWGTTTAATTCTATAGTTTAAAAATATAAGTATTCAAATTTATCTCAAAAGGAAGAATTAGAAAATTAGAAATTTAATTAAATAGAGGAGCGGATTAATAATTTTAAATTTTAGAAGATGTCTTAYTAAATTATATTAAATTCTAGACATTGCAAAAATCCCTAAATMTAATTTTATTTTAAATATTATTATGAATAAATGATTCAAATTTATGAATTGAAATAAATAATTACATTACTTTTTAAATATTATATGATTGATGTGATTCTTATGAATGAATCTTATGCAATATTGATATATCATCAAATGAAAATCTTAAAGATGAAATCAAATAATGATGAATGTGATTTGAAATAAATATTTGTCATTGCATTATATTATTAAAATATATAAYGTGAATTTAAGTTTTCAAATTTACTTTGAGAGCTGATTCTAAGATAGGCATAACAAGAGCTAACTCTGCTTCAGTATCCAATTTAATTACTGAAGCCGCTTCTGCTTTAACATTAGCAGCTGCTTCTTCAATTAGAACAACTGCTTTCACTTTATTGGCTTCTATAGTTTCTTTATCAATAACCTAATCAAATATTTATATCAACGTTGATAAAAAAGAAATAATATGAAACAAAACCAATTTAATATAAAATGGATTTTTTTTCAAAACTAATTTCATATTGTAGGTCAATAAATATCAAAAAATTTATTATCAAAATATCATTGRACTCAATGATTAAAAATCAATGAAACTCAAACCTTTAGAAGATCCATGACTTCTTTTGATGATTTTCGTAGCATTGGTTGAAGGGCCTCAAGTTCAAGTGACATAGCGTTAACATCATTAGCCGATTGTTCTAGTTTAGTCAAACCCATTTCATACCTACGTATGGTATAATATTTTTTTAGTAATATTATTCCAATGTTAAATTAATAGATATGATGGAACTTTAAAAGTTATATTATGTGAAACGTTTCTTTCTTTGTAGATTTAAAAGTTATATTATGTGAAACGTTCAAATCAACTTACATTTTATAAAGATTGTAGAGAAAATTAAATTGTAGTATCTTTAAAGGCCATTGTCCCATTAGAGGACAAAATGGATTTCGGGCAGGTTCTTATGACCTCAAATTATTAGCTTCATAGAAATAATTTTTTTACTTCAATCAATCCCCGGGAGCAAAAGTTATGCCATCTTAAACATAATTTTTACATCGCCGGGCAGAAAAAAAAATCTACAAAGACTTGAAAATAAATTTTTGAATTCTTTTTTCTATAGATCATATTTTTTTTCTACATTTGAAGCTTTGGTTCATTCCATTTGAATTAGTGATGTGAATGTTACGAGCAATCTTGTTTTGGGAGCAATTTGAGCATCTTTTTGAAAAAAATAACTTGAAGGATTCTTTTATGAACGCAATCTTCACAATTTTGCCAAAATCATTGAATGAAAAGCTTACGTTTTCTTGCTAGAACAATCTCACCGTTTGGATTATTGTGTTCCAATCCCATCTTAGAACTATTAATGATTTAGTTTTTTTTCAATCTTGGACCTACTTCTACTTAACAATTTTTAAGGATTGAAAATCAAGTATTTTTTTTTTAAACTTTTTTTCCTGGACTTTTAGCTCAATTTTTCAACACAATTTTTTTTTTAATTCAAGGTCCTCAATACAAAATTTCTCACAAATGACAGACAAAACCATTTGAAATTGTAGGCTAGTGTTTAATAAAACTATTTTTTCAACTTTGAATGTTAATATCTTCCAATATGTATGGTCAAACTTTATGAAATTTTATTACATGATCTCAGACAAGTAGAGTACAAGATTATACAATTAGATTGAAGAATTTTTTTTTGTTTTCTAGGTTGAATACAACAGAAATGAGAATTTTGAGTGCTTTCATGAGAATTTTGAGTGCTTTCAGACAGAAGATGGTCTTAGTTCTTTAGGGGTTAGTAGCTCTCAAATGGAATTAGAATACACTAATTCCAATGGTGAGATTGTTCAAAACATAAATCTAAACTATGTAGAGTATTTTTTAATTTAAATTGCGGAATTTGAACTTAAAACAAATTCAATTAGTTATTTTTTAAGAAAAGTGCTAGAATTGCCCACACAACAGGATGCTCCAAAGCTTTCACATCAATAATCCAATGGAAAGAGTCATATCTTTCCATAAAGACAAAATTATAATCTACAAGAAAGAAAAATTTAAAAGTTATCATAGGCAGGTTTTTTCTTAAATTCAATTTAATCCGGGATTACAAATTTTGAGCTTAGTGTAGCATAACTTTTTCTCATGGGTACTAATTGAAATTAAAATTGTATTTCTATTTTCTTTTCTTTTTTTTTTTTCCATTTTCCATGTTTTTTGAAAAATTCTCAACTAAAATTGAGATCATAGAAACCTACCAAACCTTCTCCCAAGGGTCCGAAGGTAACTTATGTAAAATTTCTTCTAAATTTTTTTGGAAATTCAAAATATCTTAATTAGATTGAAATTCTCTAAAAAATAATTTCATTAGTCTATGTGTAGAATTGATAGTTTTATAAAAAGTAACAAAAATTAAATTGGTTAGATTCTCAATAATATGCTAATTTTTTTCCCTTGATATGTCCATATTTTAAAGATTTTTTGTTCTTACTATTGTTTTTATTATTTTTGATGATTTTTTTCAATCTTAAAAAATTAATTAGTTTTTTATTTAAGGTCTAAGATTTAAAAATCATCATCATTTTCTAATAACCAAATGAAGTAGGAATAGAAGCATCACCGTTTTTTGAATGTTGTTGTTTCAATTTGTTTTTGTTCCAATAAGATCTTAAAGGAAGATATAAGCTCAAGAAAACTTGTTGGTGTTACATAACAATATCGCCGAGCTAATTTATAATACTCAAGCGCCAAATCCTATTTTTTTTAAATCATTAAAATATGTATTTAATAAATATTTTAAAATTATATATATGCACATGTATATTATAAATTTTACCTGAACAGAAGTRTGGAAAAACACTGTCATGTCAACGAGTTCACGGATAAGTTTTCGTTCAACRTTTACTTCTGCTAGAAATCGAGTTGCAACAGATTTCAATGCCTATATCAAGAAGTTTACAAAATGAAATTAGTGAATGTATATAAAGAATTCATAAATATTAAATTTCAATGTTTATGTTTGTTTTAAACAATAATAATATATTCATGAAGAAACAAGAATGRTTGATTRTATTTATGAYGATTTATAATTTTTATAAACMTTTCATTAWTAATCTCTTAGTTACTCTTATCYATTTAAAAATAATGTCTATTTGGCTACRATTGTCCACCTCTATATTCATTGAAATRAATTATYWGAAAARTTCMTAAAAGAAATAGTAATATTTAAGATTAATTTACCGAGCTTGGCCAAGCACTAAACCAATCAATTGTAGTACAATTCACCAACGAGGGAAACTTTCGTAGTCTATCCCGAAATGCATCTCCAATAGGACTAAATGCCTAAGTAAATTTTGCAAATCATGTTCTTATATTAGAATTAAATAGTATGAATTTCTATTTTAAATGATGAAAATATTATGTGCTAAGAAATTTGACACATACTTAGATGTTTTACTTCATACATCTACCAAATCCACCCAATTCACTCTTACTTATTAAATCTTTTTTACCATTTAAAAAGAATCATGATTGAATGAATTTTTATTGATATTAAGATTTTATTAATCCATCTTTCAGCTTTAAATCTTATGAAATATAAAAATTACCTATACTTTAATTCAAATGTTGAGATTTATTTTAATTAGCAAAAAATTGCATTTATATCAATAATTCAATAGAAAGTAAATCAAAATGATTAAAATTATTTTAAGATAAATAATATAATAATGATTCTCAAATACATAAACATTTCTTCTATTATTGTTTTYRAAAATTGATTGAATTGCATACAAGAGCAATTCGAAGATTTTTWGCACATTCATCAACAAAGAAAGCAAACAGTTCCATTCTTGAGCCATCACGTTTTGCTCTTTTAGCTCTAGGACGAACCCCTTCACAAATCGCTCCTAGGTCTCCACCATCGTATAAATTTGGAACCTATAAAACCAAAATTCATTTTGCTAAATTATGTCAATTATTGATTGAAGGCTATCTTAGAATAAATTGAAAATGTTCATGAATGAATAATAATTCGTAAAAATGATAGAATTTATAAAATAGAATATTAGATATGAAGAAACTGGAATTACTTCTCCTGTATTGAGAAGGGAATTGACATCTTCAACAAAACCTTCCAATTTGATTTGAGTATCAACAAATAAAAACATGGTTTTCTTGTCTARTTCTCCRGCTTTTCTTAGCATAATTCCAATGCTTTCACGCCATTCWGGCATTCCAAAATTCTTTGATATYTCTACCTAATTACATGAAGYTTWTTATTTGAATTATGTTTAATTTTYAATCAACTTTAGTYTTAAATAAAGATATCAAAACTAAAATTATTATATTYTTTTATATACAAATTCTTGGRCATACTTGATATATTTCAAATCCTTGAACAAATGCTCCCAATCTTGCAAGACTTTGCCGACCACTTCCACCTACACCTACTAATAAAACATTTCCTTGTGGTTGTTTGATGACACGACAAATACGTGATACATGTTGAATAGCAAATTGAAACAAAACCAAATTCATAGGATTGTTTGTCATTTCATTATAATCTTCTAAATATCCTTGCATTATCTTTAATAATAGATGTTCATCAGGAATTTCAGTATACTGCAAATTTCAAGAACATTATCATTTRATGTGCATAGAATTACTCCAAAATAAATTTYTAATTTTATCAAAACAAAAAACTATGACTAAAATTTTCAAGACAATTTTTGTTTATTGAAATTTATCATAATAAATCATTTTTAATATCAAAMTATATTTCAAAGATAAAAATATTGATTAATATTATTATAGTCATATATTTACAATGAATAAATCATTATAGTTAGTTGAAATTAACTAATTATATATTACGCTAATTATTTTGATTAGATAAAAAAATATTTTATAAAATGTAGTTCATGTTCATGTAAAATAAAATCATTGAATCAAATGACTAGATACTTAGAGAAAGCAACTTACAATGGCAGGCTCAGCTCCGGGAACCATGAAATCTCCAGCCATATAATATTGTAGCAATGGAGGTGTTATTTCAGTTCTTTTAACTTCTGAGTGTATAAAGGTAGAATACACCTTTGCAAAACGTTCTTTAAAATGTTTTTCAATCATATCACCAATTAAATTACAAAACCAAAGGCGATCAATATCATTGATTAAACGATCATAGAATACTCGTAAACATTCATTTGCCCATAATCTCATAATTATATAATAGTCATCACCAACATCTATTGGAGAGTATTGTAATCCCAAAAAAATCTAATGAAACAAAAACATTGATTTAATAAAAAAAAATCTTTGATATTTTTGTAATAATTTATCATATTTTATATGTATGCTAAAAATTAGAGCATTTTAAACCTTAAATTCTTTTATACATTTATTACAGTCTTTTTATAATAGATATGTACATCATATCTATTATAAATACCATCTCATATGTAATTGTTTTGTAAAATATTAATAGTTTTCATTTAGTTTCAATATAATAATTGTATATATTTTTGTTGATGACATGGTTTATAAATACTGATAAATTATACTGATGATATAATGTTGTCAAAAAATAATCAATAATATTATAAAGTAGATATGCATACTAAATAATCATAACAAATAATAAAGCATATTGATGTTCTATTGAAAAAATCAAACCTTCCCTAAATCACGCAAATTATATGTATAATGTGATTTTTCAGGAGTTGGAAGTAATTCTGCTTGTACAATTTGAAAAATTTCAATTGTTGCTGTTACCATAGATGTGCGCAATTTTGTAATCGATGGATTATAACGGGCTCGTTTCATCCAAAAATCAACAAGATATAAAAAAATCCTAAGTGAAATTATAAACAACTTAATGTTATAAAAATGTTCATTTTTCCATTTTAATAATAATAATAATAATAATAATAATAATAATAATAATAATAAAATGAATTTTATAAGATATAATAATTTGTGATTTACATTGTAAAAGCAAGATTTTTTTTTGGATTGTTTATTAAACCATCGTTTATAACAACCTGTTCATAGTGATGTCTGAAAAGGCGTTTACACATACAACATTGTAATGTCGAAGATAGCGATTTGTCACCGAGTTTCTTCCACCTCCCGGTGGAGCCATTGCTGATACAAATTGTACATCAATAATATTGCGAAATACAAGCTCATATCTATCATACCTGTATACGTGTAATAATCATCAAAAATCATTATTAGTATTTACTGATTTAAAAATAGTGTAATAAAAGACTAATATCATCATCCACATATTTTAATATTTTAATTTTAAATAATTATTTTGTTTCCAAGAAAAAATTATATACTTTTTATTTATTTATTGAAAAATATTATATATACATTTTTTCAAAAAAAAATTGCAGATATAGATATAGATATTCTATTTATAAAAACACATTTTACATTGAAACAATTCTTTTTGCAATATCGGATTCTAAAATAATCTAGCCAATGATCAAACGACTTGGATATTAGAGTTAATCATAAAGTGTATGCAATGATGGACCAAGAGTAACACTTTGAGAGAAACATAGGACCAAACCCTTTGAAGCATCCAAACTAGATGTGGTGGAATTTGGTGTTGTGTTTCTTTTGGACAATTCTTAATTAAACCTTCTTTTGATATCTCTTTTACAAACTATGGAGACCTTTACAATTGACTCTATTCTTGATACAAAAAACAAAAACACTCACCATCCTCTATGATCCATCCATTGGCGAAGAAGTTCAATAGGTGGTTGAGCACCATATTTTTCAATTGCAGGCATGCTTAAATCATCAACAAATATAACACATTGTTTACCTTTTTGAGGACCAAATACTCCAGGTTTCCTTTTAATAAGTTTACCATCTATAATGTCTTGTGTTTGATTTGCACTAGTTTGAGCTGAAAAGTTGAAAAAAACTGATTGCCACCTGTGGAACAAATAATATATATATATTATTACTATTAAAATTAATATCTACAATCAATTATTCCATTTTTTCATAAAAAGAACATGTATATTAAAAAAAATTTGATAAACAAATCGTAACATGAAATAGAAATAACATTGTTTTCTTATATTGAAATAATAATGATAATTAATATCATTATTAATTGAGATTTTATACTTTTCAGCGTCAAGCCTCATCAAATATTGCTTGATGTATACACTTTTTCCAGTTCCCGTTGGACCAACAAGTAACAAAGGCAAATTGTGATTAATAAGGACATCCATTATAAAGGTGTATTTTGCTGAATCTGCCGTTTGWACAATAATTCGTTCGAAATTGGAATCAAATGGTACCATTGTATCATCAACTAAGTCGTTCCATAAACCCCATTTTCCTTTAGACTTACTAAACATTACATCATACACGGATTTTCCATCAGGAAATGGAGACGAAACTTTTCGAGGACCGGTTTCAATCCATTGTACATATTCACTTGGTGGCATATTCGCCTGTAATGTATTGTAAAATCACAATTAAAAAATTATTATTCTTGTAGAAATTTTAGTTTTTTCGTGTTAGATGAGAAGAAGTGTTTGTAATGATAGAACTCGAGACATAATTTTATTTCAAGTAAAACTAATAATTGTAAACTATAGGCCTATGCCACATTTATTGATCTTTCTTGGCAAAAAAATTATTTTTGTTAATTATTATAAAAAAAGAAAAAGAATGGATAATTATAATAGATTAAATGAGTAAGTAATCATTTATTAACATATTTTGAAAATATAGATATTTAAAATTAATATTTAAAAGTTCTATTAATTGAAATTATAATTTTATTGAATGGAATATAAAAGTTAAGTTTATACTGTTTCACTCAATCTACTCCAAAAAATATTTTTTCTAGAACTATTTTTTTGCGTTCAAGAGATGTTCAAGTTTGAAGCAAAGTGAAAAGCTAAATTTTGCACTCGTCTATCTAATGGAATTAACATAGTTTGACTACTATGAACATTTTCCATCATGTGAAAGAAAAATTTAAATCCATGGCAACAAAGATTGTGCTAGTTATTTATGTTAGTTTCCAAAGAGAGTTTAGAGAGGTAGCATATTCCAAAAATCTTGCAATTTTAAAAGGGACAGAAAAGGTCAATATGCTTGGTACTTTGATGTGATTTTGGTGGATTCAACTTTCAAGTCCCTCTAACATCGCAATTCAAATAACAAGTACAAAGAAAGTAGCTTGTTTTTGAAGAAGGATTTTCTTAGATACCATTAGTAAAGCCTAGAAAAGTTAGGAATTGCAACAGCATATTACAACACAAAAAACATAATAAATGCATTAACGCATAAAATAGTAGAAGTTGAAAGCAATTTACAAACAAAAGTTTAAGCAACCTACATGTAAGAGAGAGAGTCATCTTTGGACTACTTTGGACATAATAAGCTACTTGTACAATATAAAAGCTTCCAGATCTATATCGAGGCAATACCAATCCATCGTCAATATTTACTTTGCAAGGAATGCTAGAATGTGAGCATAGAATCTATAAGCCCATGAGCCTAGGAGTTTATAATACAAATACCTTTTGTGGTTACAAATACCTTTGATATACACTCTTTCCATGTTACACGTATTTATGTTATAAACACCTTCAAATGGTTTGTAAGTGCATACCTACAACTAGGTTCAAGGCTTGTAGGCTCACATTTTTGTGCTCAAACTACATGTGCTACCATCCCGTGCTYGCTTATGAGATTTRAGGAGTTGKCTCYTCCTYGKYGTGCCTATGTGTAAGGCATCAYTCCAAGCTGATGACACACMTSARYGCCATTGAAGGCCTCCARYTGAAAAAWGACCAAGTTCTAGGCACACCATATTTGCCGCAGAATAGTCATGGATCCTTAACCCTTGAACATCGAAGCCGACATTTTGCGTCCGATGGATGACATAGAATCAATTTGTGTAGGACAGAAGTGCAACTATTCATCGTCGGAATTTTGTGTGGAAAGGGAAGATCTTCTATAGTACTTTGACTTCAAATGAGTACTTTTGGATTTTTTTAACTAGTGAATCCCATGGTATCAAAATAGACAATTTCCACAGTTACCAATCCGTCCTTTCAGGGTTAAAACGCCTCAAGCTTGTGGTTTTGATACCGGGAAGGGAAGATAGTGGCAAGCAGGCCAACGATAACCTGGGGGACCTAAACCGATCACCATCTCACACCACAACAATCTAACGTAGCAGAGACGTACTGAAGTGAAGGTCTCTTGAACAACTAGCTCCAAATTGGGCCCAGATTTGTCTTGCAAATTTCTAGATGGCTGATGAAGCACTGCTCTAGAGTCTTGAGGAGGCCAAAGTTACAGACAACGCGACTTACGAAGACGGGAAAATCCCATGTGAGCATGCCACCCAAACAGCAGTCGGAAGCCCTCCCCAGCTCATCTGCGATGGGAAGAATTGGTATTGGAGCTTTGTTGGTTGGTTCTTGCTCCACTAAGGTGGGTATACCCAAAATTGTCACAAATTGGTCCTGTATTATTAGGCTGGTTAGATTTACTTTTTGTCAGATTTTCATATTGTCTTTAGGTTGGCAAGTGAAAGGAGGTTTCAATGCACCAAAGAATGTGACATTTGGATATAATTTGCAAAAGTTATGAAAGGTCAGAATTTGGTTCTCAAAGCGTTTCTTCCACATGGGTTCATAATTGATTCTGGAAATGTACAACAGCTAAAGGTGGCGGTTTTAGATCTAGGGCAATTTTAAAGGTGCCTAAGTGCTTTAGCGACCATATATGTTCAATCTAAAATTTCAGGCTAATTTTGGTGCGGGTGGTTAAATTCCTACGCCTGTTTTAAAATAAAAATTGGGCAATTTTGAAGATTAACATTTGGAACCTTTCATTTTTTCAGTAAAAAAAGTGAATATTTGATTTTTAAGAGGTCTTAAAACACAAATATGTATTATTAGTGAAGTGTAAAGCTTGCAAATTTATCTTCATTTCCTAGCTTTGAACAAAGTTTGCCAATTTCACTTGACTTGAGATCTAAAAAATTATACAAATGCATTTGCTTTGAATTTGGTCCCAATAGAAAGAGAAAATTGTTTTCATGATTTTCACCATTGAAAATTTAAATATTCAAGTGTTGATTTGGATTTATTTGCAATCTCTAGTTATAAAAGAAATAGCATTACAACAATTGCAAGATGGATTGTAGAATGAATTTGATAGCTTTTTGAGTGAAATTAAGTTTTTTGAATGTGTATTTTAGTGTGCTAGCACTATTTGTAGTTGTTCATGTCACCTCCAATCCAAAAAAAGCTTTTATTTGCAAATTTCTAAAATATTGTGGTGAAAGATAGCATACTAAAAATAGAAAACATGCATTTCCTTTGTTATAATTTCACAACTCCTTTACAATTTTAGACTCAAATTTGGTGTATATTTTGAGAAGCAAGCTTGCTAAACATCTATACGGTCAAATTTTGAAAAAAAAGAAGTTTTTTCATTGAAGACAACTATAAGCCCATGCTCTTTTTTCATAGGAAAAACATCCTTGAAATGGCTTAGGCATTTAGGGGGTAAATCCATTCAACTGGATCAATAGAGATGAATCATACACCATTTTGTGTTAATTAAGGGACCCTTGGGTTGAATTGAAACATTAGGTGTTGACGTCTGTGGGTGTTGTTGTCCGCATTCTAAAAGCATCCCCATAGCTGCCCGACCAACAATGCAAACTGGATATTTGGTCGGGGCCCGGGCATTTTAGTTGCTCCACAACACACTCGGCGAAACAAAAAAAGTGGCCGGGCCGGTCCAAATGTGAGATGAAAAGACGGCCAAATGAAGACTCTTCTTTGCGGCATGGTATGATTTTTTTTCTTTTATTTCAAGTTTTGAGGTACTTGTGAATAAAAAAGACTTTTGCCTTGTCCTTGCACATGAGGTGGCACCGTGGAATTTGGGCAAACCCAGTTTCCCATGTTGCTAGCTTGTGTTGTAGTGGAGAACAATCTCGACACTAGGCCTAGACAAACATAAAGCCACTTCAATCCACCCTGGCCGTGTTTGTTTGCTGAGTCCAAACATGGGGATGCTCTAAGGCCATTGTACAAGAAGATGGGCGGAGATAATCTCATCATTCATCTATTGATGAATTAAAAAAATTTGGAAAAAAAATGTAGTTAAAATGTCCCTGAATTAATAGAGGGAAGTTGTGCTTGGCAACCAAAATTGGCTCCTCATATCTGAGTTTTAAAAATTGGAAAAACAAAACAAAAATACAATAGCTTTTTATGAATTTAAAAAAAAAAAAAAAAAAAAAATTCTTTTTTTTTTCAGTAATTTTAAAAATACAAAATTTCTCTTCAAAAATGGTTTTGAAATTTAAGAAAAAATTGCAATTCAAATCACACCCCAAATTAATCAAGGGAGGGTTCTTTTGTAACAAGGAATGGCTTTTCAAATCCCGTCTACTGGATAGAAAAATAATTTTTTTGATTCATTGATTCTCAAAGTATTTGGAATTCTTTTCCAATTTTTCCAAAAAATGAATGGATGACATGGATGAAATTCATTTGCAAATCACTTATAGAGTAGTATTTTTCATTGTGTGGGAGAGACTAGGATATCATTCTTGGGCCTATGTACAACATCTGAATGCTAAATTAACTACCCTTATTTTTAGCATTTCTAGCAAAAAATTGATTTCTTGAAATTTTTTATTTGTAATCATTTTATTTCAATAATTTTGACATTACTTTTGGGGATCTAACATCACCATTCATGACTCTAATATGTCTATTTTTAGTTTAAAAGTCTAAGAGAGTGCTCAAGTCTAAATGCTCCTTACACCCTGCTTATATTCTGGTATTGTTGTAAAGAATATGTAAATTGCAATTTGAATCACTATTGAATTTGTTTTATTTTGATTTAGAAATTTATGTCCTATTGAATATGGGAAAAAAGAAATTATATATTTATTGAACATGTGACTTTATTCACTCCAAAATTTGAAGATACAAATGTTTGTGTACAAAGTCTTTATATCAATAAGTTTTTAACTTCTAAATTCCCAAAGCATGTTTTTTGGAAACTCAGGATTTGGGGGCAACTCACTACAAGTGAAATTTTCATTTTTTTTTTCTTTGATATTTTTACCCAACATGCAGTCAAGGGGTAGCTTTAACCTGTCACAATTTTCATAATTTTTGACTAAATGGATTAAAAAGTTATCATACAATGTGTAGATTCTGTCCTAGCGCATGCAGCTTGGGCAGCTCAAAATAATGCCTTTTAAAGAAACAAAAATTCAAAATTTGTTATCCAAGTTTATAGATATGTGGAAAGATTTAAATTACTCAATTTTGATTAATGGAAAAAAGTTATGAGGAATTTAAGTCTTCATGCACTTATGGAATCACTAGTCTAAAATAAACTTTGAAGGCCTTTATTTAACTCAATGTTCAATACTTTTTGAAAAAAATATATAATTGGATGTAGATTTTTTATTACAACATTACCAGAATTGGAATTATAATTTTTCAATTCCATAACTAAATTCTTAACAATGTAGTATTTTACATTGTTTTCTACGTCTTTCTACTTATAATTTTTTCCTATATATTGCACATTTCAAACGGTCTAGATTTTTTCAAGCATACGGCCAACTTGCTTTGAAGAATGAATCAAAAGACACATCACCATTTTAGACATTTTTTCAGGTAAATGTGACCTTGTAAAGTGAAACTACCCAGTTCTTCGCAAGGCCCTCAAAGTATTTTTGTTAATTCAAATGCTAATATCAATTACCATCTACACGGTGGAAATTTCTGAAATTTTTTCCAGATCTTTTCAAGCAAGCATACTACAAGAGCCTACTGTTATATGTGTCCAAAAAAAATTTAAGAAAAAAATTTGATACTTAAACTAAAACTGGCAGTTTTGGAGCATTTTGGATGAACACAAAGCCAGAAACTTTAAGGGTTAACTATTATTTATATCAATATCTAATATTTACTTTGCACTAGCATAATCTATTTGTCTATTAATACAATTATCATTATTATTATTTTTACCTACGTTGTTGACTTTGTTATGAATTTAGAATCATATTTGCATCGACAATACTTGTACAAAGAAACCCACTTACAAGCATTTTTTTTAATAAGTTATCAAATTTTGGACGTTCRTGAGTTTCCGTACAAGCTCCAACAGTCCATACTAAAGACCACAAGAATATACAATCAACCCATGAAATTTTTGCTTTGTCATCATATAATTCAGCTTTGGTTTCTGAAATAAACACTAAAATTAGATCTCTCTACAAAATATTTGTATAGAATTAAAAAATATTATAGAAATAATTCATAATATTAAAATCARYGAGTTTAKTCATATTAATATGTGTATACAWATAGATCATTTTAATTATCATTGGTTRATTASATGGAAAATTTAYRAAAAAACAACTTACTATCWGTTAATTCAGGYTCAAACATAGACAACATCATCCGAAGAAGGCTCATAACCATATTTTGTTCCTAATATGAAATAAATGAATGTTACAAATGTTTTAAAATCAATACAAATTTGATAACATCAATGTGAGGTCTACTAAAAGTATTTTTGAATTTATGTGCAATTTTGAATAAAATATGGTAATTTATAATTTTAATTGTGCATAATGACTTTTTAGTATTTTAGAATACATATTTATTGAATGTGGTAGTTAATGAGATGGATAATGAGGTCACCAAAAAAATTGATATGCACAAAATAAAGATCAAAGGTCTACTTTGGATTAGAAATTGTGATTCTGAATTTTTAATTCTGTTGTTATAATAATATTTTATAAATGCATATGAAGATGATTTTGAATCCAAGCTTAATTTCATAGAATTTGGATTAGTGGTTACAAATTTATGTCCAATTAGTTTTTTTTGTTTGCAACATAAGCAAAGAAGGCAACTGGAAAATCTTTATTATTTTATTTTTTTAATGTTTTTGACTCATTAGGAGAGATATGAGCCCTCTAAAGGGTGTCAAAATCAATCAAGCGTAGTGCCCTCTGACACTACATATGTTTGTTTGTTTGTTTTTCATTTTTTCATTACAAATAAATAAATAATAAATAAATATTTTGTTGTTGAGAATCTAACATGGCCCCAGTACACTAATGATGGTAAATAGTGTTACCCATACTAAGTATTTTAGAAGTGCTATAAGTTTTTACTCTTTGTGTATATTTTTACAGAGTGCATGGATCCTAGTAGTATTACAGTTGGGAAATTTTGTAAATATAGTTGGTAAAAAAATTCATTAAAAGTAAAAACTTATGGCTGTTTTAAAGCAATTAGTGTAGGTAACACTATTTACCATCATTAGTGTAGTGCTATGCCGGATTTAAAAAATAAATAAATAAATTCCATAATAGCACCGCAGCCTTTTTGAACTTGCAGCCTTCTAGAGGGCTCATATCTCTCCTAATGTGAGTTTTCAATTGAATATCAAACACATTGTCAACTTGCTTAACTTGCGAGAGACGTAAATTTTACATGGGTTTTATTGGAAAAAAGAACTATGCTTCCCAAAAGTCACATGATTTTAATTTTTTTAGAGCTCATTATAAAAAAACTCAAAATCAATGAAGTCTATCATTTTGAATTTTTATACAATATACTTCAAAGATTTAGCTATATGGTCTTAAAGTTGGGTTCTAAAGATTACGCACTTCTTATTGTTTTTCCAATGTTGCTAATCATTGTTGAGACTAAAAATACATTTCACCTTATCATTTGACCGCAGTCAAATTGGACAAACTCTATCACTATAAATATTTAAAGGTAGCAAAGACGCTTATGAATTCATATATTGTTTTTGAAACATCAAATTTAGAAGTTTTAATGGCCTTCTGCCTATCCAAGCTTAAAGATAAGTTGGTGTTAATTTTTAACCCTTGAATGGCCTATAGGGTCCCTCATACAACCTTTATATAGCCTTGTAACTCTTCAATTTTGATAACATTGGTTACGTACCATCACAATAATTTATTTATTAGTGCAAAAGAGTAACATATGATCAATGTTTTTCTAATCAAGTATCACTAAATTCATAATATACTATTCGGTTGCAAAGCCCTTCAGAGAATTAATGTTACTTTCTCTCTCTCAAAATAAATCTGTAGTTTTCCATCATGAACTATGGAAGTACCACAAATTTATTTTGAGGCAGAGCATGACCAAAAAAATAAGACCCAAATCAACAATGTTTAGTTGCGTTGGATGTCTTGTTTTGACAATTTTGAACATAGGTGTGTTGATTCGGATGTTTTGTGTTGGTTTAGACATCTAGGGACATGTTTTCTACTACACAAGGGAGTACCAAGTTTGCTAATTTGAGTACTATTATACCTGCATAGCAATGGTCATTTTGCAATTTTTTTGTACGCAACGTAATGCTGGAGGTAATAGCCATTCTGCTAATTTTTGGATTTGAGTTCGATACGGGTCTTGAAGTAATTCTGGCAGGTCTTGCAACCACGAAATTAAAATACATCGCCATCCCATGGCAACAGGCTCAACATATATCATACCACACCGAGAGACTGTTGCTGGAGATGCAGCAGCTAAATCTTGCACCTGTTTTAATTATTAATTTTCCAATTATTTTAGATAAGTAGTATTTAATAAATAAATACAATCATGATACACAATCGTATGATCATATATCAGAATACTATCAGACTTTACAACTTATTTGTATTTTTTATTTTATTGAATTATATCATATATAAAAATCATCAATTGAATTTCATAATTTCATAGAATCAAAAAATAAATTACATGCACTTATATTTAATCACTTTACAAATCTATTTGAATGAATATAAAATCTCATTACCTCAAATATTAAATTCATGCGACTAGTCATTTGAATAATTTCTCCACTCATAAGACACAATTTTTTGTTATCATCCAATACCTACAGTCAATAAAATTTTGTTGTCTTACATTTACATTCAAAAATAAATTTTCAATGTTAGACAAATTCAATAAGGTAAATTTTAAATTTTAGACAAATTCAATAAGTTATATATTATTTTTATTTTTATTTTTTTATGGTATCACATAAATAATGTTTGATTTTAAAATCAATCAATCACTTGACACAAACTCAAAAATTACCGTATTCATATTTTCAATCCATATTGCATCTACTGGTCCATCAAATAGAAGCCATTGGCGTGTAGGACTAGTATCTACAGACATATTCCGAAAAGTCACAGCTAGAATTCCATCCGTCCATTCATGAGACACTGGATCAAATTGACCATATAATTGTCCCATAGTGACTGACTTCGGATTCAAAATATCATATCTGTTTCATCATTTTCAATCAAATTTAGATACAAGATTTAAAAAATAAAACACAAATACAAATACATATATTTTAGCCACTAAAAATTATTATAAAAAACTCTCAAATGTTTTATTTCAACAAAATTGTGTAAGTTTTAATATGATTTATAATTATTAAAAAAAATAAAAACCATAGATTGACTTATTTCCAACCAAGGCTAGAATGGGTTTTTTTCATCTTTTCAAAGTTAGGACTAAAAATTCATGATACATATTCCAAAGTAGTGCAAAAAAAATAGGAAGCAGTGTACGGAAAAGTATTTTTTTGAATGATCGGAATCGGAAGGGTTTAGAGATTGGCTATGGGTCCGGAGCACTTTTTGCCTTTCAAAATTCATAGTAAATTCAATTCATGCGATAAAATTACCAAAGTTTTTGCAATCCCCATCATTTTTATCAACACACCTCTAAAAACATTTACCTTGCATTTCATTGCTTCAGATTCATCCAAATTCCTTATTTGGTTAGTTATAGGTGGTTCTACCTTACTTCAATGATGCAAAAATAATTTACCCAATTTAGAGCTTTTTTTTTTTTTTGGACACAAGTAAAGATGCCTTTACTGCAAGGAAAAAAGAGAACAAATACCCAGCCGCAAGTGGCCTGGGGGGCAAGGAACCAAGACCGCCAAAGACAAAATACAAGGGGGCGCCAGAGGGCGGAGCGGTTCCAGCCCCGCAAATGCGCGAAGCGCCTAAGGCGGCTGGAAGACAAGCCCAGCACGAGGACCAAAGTTTAGAGCTTGGTTTGAGGGTGACACAAAAATTGTTATTCAATTTGTTAATCAGTCACTCCAATTATTAGTTAGTTAAATAAAAAAATAAAATGCAATCTAGATTGAAAATTATGGGAGAAGCCAAATGCATGACAAATTCTCATGACTTCTAGAATAACCTCGATGCATATAATGTTTTTTTTAATTGAATTTTGTGATATAATTTCTTATCCCACTTGAATGTATGTTCAATCAAATTTGTCATTTGATAACCATACATTTTTGGAAATTTTGGGGTAGATGATTAACATTCAATTTCACTAAATCGATGTAAATGAATAAATGTTTTTATTTTATATATTAATTGAGACAGGATTAAATGAAAAAAACATACCTGGTTATGTTTTCATTATTTAAACCTTCTTCAAATAAATCACCTAAGGCATCTGCAAGAACTTTATAAGCTGCAGTTTTAGCTCCAAATGAATATCCTACTAGCATGAGGCCATGGCGAACAATAATCATTTCGTACAATTCAAGAATCTTACGAAGAAATACCTCTCCATTTTGATATCCAAATTTTATGCAGTTCCGATTTATCATAATTAAGATATTGACATAATCAGGAGGAGGTAATTTCTGCAATTTTGATAATCATCTTAGATTCTTAGTGATTTTATTTTATTTTTTAAAAGTAGTATAATTTTAAAATAAAATGATTAAAGAAAATATATTAAGATTTGGAGAATGAAATGTATTTTTTAAACAATTTATAATAATGATGCTTATTCAATATTTTACCGCAAATAAATTCATAGTTATGGTTTCTCTATTTTAAATACAAAATGCAATAGATTTGGACATGAAGTTGAAAGTTGAAACATACCACTCCRGGAAAAAGATCGGACATTATACCTTCAAACATAGGAATATCATGAGACAAAAACTTTGGTAAATTTACATCACGGATGGCACGCAATACTAATATTGATTCATCGTCATCTCTATATCGTCTTTTTAAATTTCCAGCTGCTCGTAAAACTGCAATTACAGCTCGCATACCATAATCATAATGATCCTGGATTATTATAAAAGTATTGATTATTAAAAAAAAAATACAGTCTAATAAATAATTATACCAAAAGATTAACTTCTTTCTAATGTTTTAGATCAAATGTTCAATGAAAGTATTAAAAGTTCAAAATGATATTAGRTTTAAGTATATTACACCTGAGATGATAATTGTTCACTACAAAGTCGATAWGTGGCTACTAATTTTCTAGCCATATCTCGAGCTTCTAGATATCCAAAAGAGTACAATGTAATTTCTCTGAATCCATATGAATGAAATGCCATCATTAGTTTAATGAATGCAAAATTAAATTACATTTGAATCTATGAATACTTAGTCACATTCATGGAAATCCTACCCTAAAATAGATTTTATTTCAATCCAAGTTGTCACATGTATTTTATTTGTAAATTTATAAATGACATAAAAATGTTTGTAAATTAACTAGGTTGTAAGTTTGATCACTAGTGCACTTTTATTTACATTATTTTTAATGAATTATAATAGTTTATAGTTTACCCGATCATGGCATAATTAGGAACCATCATTGCAACAGTACGAAACAAAGCTTTTAAATTGTCCGGAAGTTCTGCTCGTCCAGCGTAACCAGGATTCATGGTAATGAAACTTGTACATGTAGGGATGAGTGGCAAATATGTCCCTTCAAACATAAAATGTGAAACATTATCCATGATTGCTCTTTGAATAGTCAAAATTTGTTGTGCAATCACAGACAAGACTTCAACATCAATTCTATTAAATTCATCAAAACAAGCCCATGCACCGGATGCTGCTAATCCTTTAAAGAATTTTCCCATTGCTAAGTAGTCTAAGCCATCGGAGCAATTAAAGACAACACATTGCATTGCCAAAGCCTATTTCATTGTCAATAAGTACATATTGTTAGTTAAAAATCAATATTTGGAAAATTAAAATTTAGTTTACATTTTCCTTGATGATAAAAATGGCATCAAAGGTTGATTACAAGACATGATGCACATTTGTTTGTCATGTAATAGTTTATAAGTATATAATATTTGAAAACCTCCTATGAAATTTAAAATGATTTTACTTAAATGAAACCCAATTTTTACCAAGACAATTAGAAAGATTTAAATTTCTTGCAGTATTGCCAATCTCTTTTATAATTCACAAACAAATGAATTATTTTATTAAAACAATTAAAAATCTAATATGCATATAATTAATATGAAAAGTAGATAAGTGTATACTAGATACTTTCTTCTCTGTAAGTAATGATTCAACCAATGAATTTTGAAAATCAATAAAATAAATGTTGCCAATTAGGTAATTAGTTAGATAATAGTAATAGRTACTAGAAAAAAGCTAGTATGACAATTAAATATTTTGATTTGTGAAACTCCTCATAATTTTATCTACATATATTTTTATTTTGTACATATAATTTAGAGTTTCATATATTTTAGTACTTAAATATATCTTAAGACAATACTTATATGACAAGTAGAAAATATGACTACTTTATTTGTTTTGAGATCATTAATAATTTGTAGAACGTAAAAACTCTTTCACATAATTTAACTCACGCAATCCATCAATCAATTCAATGAAGTACTCTCACTTTAATGACTCAATGAAACAATCATTTGCATGCTTCAGGATACCAATTTTTTTCATGAGGATGCACATGCATGAATTGTTTAAAGAACTTTGGAATTTCGTATCATTAAATGAATGATGAATTTGGATTAGGAGTAATCTTTTAACAGACTTGTCTATTTGAAGTACATAAGTACATTTAAAAAAAAACTATATGGTGACTAGAAGAGAAAATATACAACATCTTCATGACAATTATCAAATTTTGAAATCATCATAATTATTGTTAGAAAAAAATAAAAACTATAAATATAGAGATTTATTTTTACAAAGATTGTTTTTTATGTTTATACTACTTTAGTGTTTTTTTTCCAATTCTAGTATTTAATTTTTATGTTCGAAATCATATATTGACTTTTGAGGATTTAAAATGCATCTTTTGTACTTCTTATTCCTTCATGTGCATTCTATATAGATGAAGAGGTGAGGATAATCATCAAGTTTTTGATGAAGATCAAGTAGTTTTAGAAAAATAGAGTAGGTTTTCTGGTACAAACTATCTTGTATGGATGTATTATTTGAAACAAAACTTGTGCAAATGGAGAGCTTTATACACACAATGGTGCTCAACCAAAATTGGTCTACCATTGTCACATTGCAAATGCGTAGGTTAAATAAAAATATACATTTACATGTATTTTGATAGGTGCTGGTTGTAATAGTACAAAGGAAAAGATGACCTCACTTAACCCCTAAAGGTCCAAACTGCGTTTTTTGGTAACATAGCAATTTTGGGTAGCTCACTATGAATGGAGTTTTCATTATTTTTCTTTGAAATTTTTATACAAAATGTGTCCAAGGAGTAGCTTTAAGGCCCAACAATTTTCATAACATTTGACTACATTGTTAAAAAGTTATTGCATGATATGTGGTTTTCTTTGAACTGTGGGCAACCCGGGTAGCCCAAAAAACTTCTTTAAAAATCACTTTTTGGAAAAATAAAAATTTGAAATTGGTTCTTTACAATTATATATTAGTAGAAAGATTTGAACCATTCCATTTGGATTAGTGAGCTAAAAATTATGAGGAGTTTTAGTTTGCGGGTAGGTATGTTTTTTAGAGACTCCATACTTACCCGCAAACTAAAACTCCTCATAACTTTAGGTAGATTTTTACTGAAAATCTCCTTAAAGGTCATTGCTTAAGATCTTGTGTCTAGGACTATGCTTAAAAACTCACTTAAAACACCCTTTTTTTGTAGTGAAATGTAGAATGATGGAAGGTAGTTGCCTTTGGCATTCACAAACATAGAATTAATAGCCACTCTTGTTCCTTGGGAATGATGGCATGGGTGATTGCAAGAAGCACTTCACATTTTTGTCTCAAAATGCAAATTTTGGCCATAGGACTGGCACTACTAATTCGTACAACAAGAACTATGTGTCAGTAGAGCACCTGCAAATCTACATTGTCGATTCAATACTATGCAATACTATAGACTGCTCTGGAATACTACAGAAGCCATTGGGAGCAGAAAATAGAATAAAAGGGGTTTATGGACCTTTTCATTTTTAATAGTTCAAAGAAAATTCAAAAAATTATTTAATAAAATCCATTTTGCTAGAGAAGATTGCACTCACATTGCATTAAATAATTCATGTAGGAAATTTTTTCCCTCTTCGTAGACTTCGCGCAAAGGTCACTTTGACCCCATGTGTCCAACCAACATGTTGCTATTTTCATAAAAACCCATCCTCGGTCCTTGTAATGTCAATAGACCTCCCTTGTGTCCATTTTGTGGCTTCAAATATGCATTTTTTGTTCAAAAATATGACTAAAAAGGCCAAGGTGGACATCCAATTGGGGATAGGTTACAAAATTTAAAGCTAATTTGAAAAATTTGAAAAAATTACTTATTGTCTGCAACTACTACATGTACCTTCATTCCAAGTTTCATGCCAATTAGACAAGCAATGCAAAAGTTATAAGCAAAAATCCACCCGCCCAAGGGCAAGGGGATAAAAAATAGGACAAGTATTTCTTGCAATCATCTGCATAACCATTTTTCAAGTCCATGTGGATTGAGACTTTTTCCATAGCATTTTATTTGTTCACTCCCTAAATTTGTTGGTATTTTACAATGGGGGCAACTTTCTCTAACATTGTATTTAAATTGGCAAAAAAAGATGTCACTTTAGATGGGTTTAGTCCCTTCATTCTTCCAACCTCTAACTCTTTGAACATGCACAATAAGATTTTGGAGTGACATTGCCTAAACTGATGCAACCATTTTTGTCCTCGAATTTCCTCATACATAGGCTATTCTTCAAGACTTCCACAACTTTGATAATAAATATGGTCACTTATAGAGTGATCCAAATCTTGCATGCCATATATATAGTCAATGATTTTGGCCTCTTCACTTGGTGTTAACATTAATTTACAACCCCATTTTCAACTCAAAATAGTGCCCATTATATAAACTTGCAATGTTAATCTTAGGATGTCATAGTCATGCCATTATTTGTAAGTGACACCTATTTTTTGACAACATTCATGGGTGCACATAAGTATTGATATCCTATTTTTTTTCGCTCTTCTTTAGCATGTTTTGAGCTAGCCTAGCAACTACATGTTGTGCTAAACTAAGCGTTCCAACTTCCAACAATCGGATTAGAAGGTAACTTGCTGTTTTGGTAATTGGTAGTATACTTTAACCTTTAGGTGGGGTTAATCTATGCCAAAATAATTTGGGCATCAAATTCAAAAACTTTATCCAATATCACAATTTACTAAAAAATATATTAACCCCTAAAGTCCCATTGTCCCCTCGAGGGACAATTTGGATTTCGGGCTAGGTCCTGTGACCTTGATTTTTTATGAAACTTTTTTAAACTTTTTCATAAGATAGAAAAATTGATTATCTTTGTGGGAATATAATTTTTATTTCAATTGGTGCCCGGGAGCAAAAATTATACAACAAAAAACCCAAAACTGAACTCGGTGGGTAGCAAAAATTTTTTTGCAAAAATTCAAAATTAAATTTTTAAATACTTTTTTCTGAAATGATATATTTTTGTCTACATGTGATGCTTTGATTCATTATATTTGGACTAGTAATGAGAAAGTTATGGACAATCTTGTTTTTCGGGCAATCTAAGGAAAAAAAAACTTACAGCATTCATTTCTGAATGCAATTTTCACAATTTTTCAAAAAAAACTGTTGGACAAGGTGAGGTTTACTTTCTAGAACAATCTCACCATTTGGATTGTTCTATTTCAATCCTATCTTAGAGCAATTAACCATTTAGTTTTTCTTTCAATCTTGGACCTACTTCTACTTAACAATTTTTTAAAGATGGAAAATCAAGTGCTTTTTAAAAAAAAAAAATTCTAGAATTTCAATTCAATTCTTCAACATAAAAAATTTTAAATTCAAAGTCTATAGTGCAAAAAAATTTGACAAATGACAGTCAAAGTCATCTAAAATTGCAATCCAATGTTCAAAAAAGCTCTCTTTTCCTTTTCGAATGCTAATATCTTCCAATCTATACAGTCAAACTTCATGAAATTTTTACCACATGATCTAAGACAAGTGAAGTACAAGATCCTATGGTTAGATTTTGGGAAAATTTGTTTTTTTGTTTTTTTGGATGAATGCAACAAAAATGCCACTTTTCAGTGGTTTTTGAYAGAAAAATGGCCTTGGGACTTTAGGGGTTAAAATGAAAAAAATTAATTCTTGTAAATTTTATCTAAGCTCTTAAAGTTTAACAAAGTTGAAACAAATTGCAATCTATGTCAATCCTTGTTTTGAAATATAAATGAATACATGATTTTGTCTTACATGTATGTATTGATGTTTTTTTTAATATATATTGTAKCATGTAAGTATATTAAATTGAATGAACATTTTATAATTTTTAAAATTGATTTGTAATTTCAAAATCAAATAAACTCTATTACAATTGAAATTGTATAACTCAAGCTTTAAAATGATTTATACTAAAGTAAATAAATATATTTTTAGATATCTGTATTTTAAATTTATATAAAAACCTTCACTAAAGTATTATAATTACAGAATCTCATATGATGAATTTATTATAAATTTATAATTTAACATAATTTATACAAGAGACAACTTACTAGAAACAAAGTATGATGATCACTATAATTGTAAAAATTTGTAAATTAAATTTTAGAAATCTTTACATTCAGTTCTTGCATAATATTTTTTATATTGAATGAAATGAATTTAAAATCTATTGTAAAATACAAAACTTGAGATACAAACATTTTGCTAGTTTCAAATGAATTCATGTCAAAGTATTCAAACCTTAGCAAGATCTTTTGTTGTTTCAGTCTTTCCAGTACCAGCAGGCCCTTCAGGAGCCCCTCCAAGGTTCAAATGCAATGCTCCCATTAATGTACGATAACATCGATCTGTTAATGGTGTGATGACTAGGCGGTTACTATTGCCTAAATATTCATATCCATAATTTCGGCACGCATTTACCATTTTTACAAGACACTGTAGTCATCATTAATTAAACAAATGAAAATTGCATAGTGAAATATACATGCATAAAAACTAGGCAATTCAAATAGCCAATATACAATTTTTAAACATGTTATATAAAACTCCTAGAGTTTGATTCACATTGTGTTTTTTATTAATTTTTTCTAAATTTTTGAATATCATGATTTTAAAATTATCAAATAATTCTTTAGAAAAAATAGAGTTCATAAAGTCAATTGTTACAATTCAAAAGCAATTAGGTAAAATAGAACGTTGAGCTTTTTGATACCCACATACAATTAACGCTCTAAAATAAGTGTAGTATTCAAAATTAATTTGTAATAAAATATTATGATAAAAGATATATTTAATGTATCATTTAATGTGTTTTGGAACTAGTAAAAATGCATGCATGTATTAGGTTAGATGATCAATTTAGCATAGCAAAGATTGAATGAGTATCTTGATTCCGTTTTTAAATACATCATAATTTTCACTATGCTTTTAATCAAGTTCAGTTATTTCTTAGGAAAAATAACTTGGCAAATCTAGTTTAAAATTTTTCAATTGTGTTTTGTAAAAAATTAAAATAAGTAAATAGCTAAATATCCTATATGAAGATAAAATTCAGTGGCAAAAATTAAATCGTTTTTGTTAGAAAGTGATACATGCATCTTGTGAATGATGTGAGGTGACATGGACCCAAAGAATCTAATGTGAAAATTCAATTAGTGTTTTTTGCCAAATCAAACATTTGCATATGATATTAAACAATTGCTTCATACTTATTTATTTACTTATTTACTTATTTATGAATTGTACATAATGTAAAGCACTTTACTTCATAATCAATTATTTACATTTCCATCTTCAAGAGCATATCTTAGTTGACTCAGCCAATCAAAATCCAATTTACTGTCAATTCCCAACTCCACCAATAATGTCACAACATCCCTTGCATGAACATCAATTGTTACAAGAGCTCCAATTGTCAATCTTTCCATAGTAGTTAAATCTCCTCTAACCTAATTGTATTCATATATATGACTTAGATTTTTAAAAATTGTCAAATTCAAGTATTGTATAACATTTATATTTTATTATATTTTTATTAATTTGTCACTTTAATAAAATCATTATTATTAAATTTGCTTCATTGAATTTTTATCAAGAAAGTACAAAAACACACATCCATCATTCTGTTAAAACTTTCCGCATCTGCCATAAGTTGCCGAAATACTTTATTTGTGGCATGAAATAATGATCCTTCTCGTGGCATTTGCTCTATAATATCTGGGGATCCAAAAATTGGCTCTAGATACATCCAAGATGCTTGTGCTCGCAACCATTCCGACAAAACCTTTTGCAATAATGTCAACTGCACCAAAACTATTTTGATTGAATCATCAAAATCTTTAGTATAATTTTCTTTTAAACTATATCAAGTTGATAAAATATAATTCAAACATTTATAGGAGAAAAAACCAAATGATATGAATCTTTTATTTATTTACATTAATCAATTATGAAAACTTAAGGATCAAACATATTAAACATATGTACTAATTTTAATTCATTCACATACTGCATTCAACCATCTTGTTAAGTGTTCTTCAAATGGCGCTGCAAATGGAGATGCTAACATATTTTGTGTTTTAACAATATGTTCATCTAATAATAATTGTGCCTCTTCAATGGGCCCACCTTTAAAGATGTTGCATCCATTATTTTTATAGAGTGAATACTACATTACAAAGAATTGTGTATTATAAGCATCATGTTATATCAAGCTTATCCTCAGGGAATTCCATATCTATGACATGTATGTATGAATGTATACTTCGAGGAAAAACATTGTACCTCAAATTCTAAAGGCAACCAATCACTTTCCATTGATGCAAGTGCCCGTTCCAATGAATATTCTTTACTCCCAAATTCACTAATTTCTTCCAATTTTATGATGTGTTCATGAACCTACGCTAGGTCTTATTTCAAAATCTTAAAAACGTATATGCGTATTCAAAGAATTTGTTTGTTTAAAGTTTATAAGATGTATTATCTTATTATCTTAATGTTTCTTTTGAAATTCACATTTTTATAAATCAAAGTATAATTTTTTTGTTGTTCACGCTTATATGTAAACCCATAATGTCCAAGGTCTTTTTGAGCTTTAGAGATTTTGGTCAAAACTAAACAAAAATATTAATTTTGATAATTTCTTTCAATTTTTTCAAATTGTGATTGCATAAATTTAAGCTATATGTGTGTTATAGACTTCATAGAAAAAGAGAAAAAAGAAAATTTCACTTATGGATTGAAAGATTATAATGTTTGATCAAGAGAATGTTTAAACTATGAAAGTAATTTGAAGTCTTTGTATCCCCTCACTTTATGTCAAATCTAAAATTGAGGCTATGAAAAAAATATGAGGGTGAACGACAAAACTGGAATCAATTTACAACTTTTTAAAGTCTATTTTTCAATTTTTTTAAATGAATTTCTAATGTGATTTTTCCTCCAAGATTTAGTATATTTGAGGGTCATCTCTAAGACGCTCTAATATTATAATAACAAGATTTGTAATGGACACACAAAATCTTCAATAATTTTTTTGAAATTAGATTTTTGATGCGTAAAATAGATTTTATGTGATATATGATTTAAAAATCTAAAAATAGTCTTTTGATAATATTTTATATAGCTTTAAAGTTTAGTCCACACTAATATGCYACCTTGGACATTTGGAGGTTAACAATATAAAATAAAAAAAAGACACTTCTTTGTGGAGTATATAATATTAGTTTCATTGAAAACATACATTTAATATAAAATGTGAATAGTGTTAAAAACTTACATTGAGTCTTAAGAGTTGACGAAAATGTGTGGCATCATCGTTTCTTACTTCAAATCCAACTACTTCAGATATTTTGAGAAAATGTCTTGGTCTTAATCCTAAACATTTGTTTCAATTATTAGACTTTTTACCAAATTTTCAAACAACACAAAAGATTGATTTTAATTGTTATARATTTAAAAAACAATTTCAATAATAAATCAATATTTTTATTGAATTTTCTATGTTTAAATTTTTTGTCTACATTACAAAAATGTTAATGATATAAACCAGGATTGCATAAACATCGGAATAATGGTAATGTTTCTTTAAATCTGTCAATGTTTCCTCTCAATTGTGTTGCAACTTTACATGGTTCTGGTGATTTGTCTTCAAAATAACGAACTAATTTAAATACAACTCGAAACCAATTCATAACCTATTTAATCAAGTAAAAAAGCAAATCATGAATATGTTTTAACAAATGTATTCATTGATTTTCTTGGTTCATTTACATAAAACTGAATTTTTTTATAGAAAATCACAATTCTTATACATCTTCATGTATATACAAACTTGTTTTAAACTACAAATTACTATAAACTTTACTTGAATTAMTRTAGATAAATTAGAAAAGTARTTAAATAGACATWAAATAGCCATCCTTATTTAMATGTTTAGAGAATATAAAGATTTATAAACCTCGTTTTCAATCTTTTCTGAATCAAGAGTATTTAATTTTGCTGACATCCAAAGTTCTTCATTTACTTTAAAGGCATTAGCAATTGTCCATAATTGATAGTAAGGTACAATTTGTTGAGTTAATACTTGGATTTGAGGAAATTTTGTTAATGGCATACCAAACATTAATTCCTTAATTAAAAATTAATTCATGAAATTTAATTTGTCTCATATTGTTCATTTTCTATTATATGATAAAATTAATATATAAAAACATAATTATTTATTACCTAAATTTTCCCATTTCATTTTTTAGATGGAGATAAAATGGGGGAGAATTGTGATCTTTAGAAGATGGTTCATCCTTTGTAGTTGGTATAAATCCAAACAATCGTTTCAAAGTTTCTTGCTTAAATCCATAATATGATTCTTTGCCAAATTGTGGAATTGGCTCGTATTTGTATTGTGTCAAAAATCTACAATAATATTATAAAGTTTTTACTAAAAAAAATTATAATCTTTGTATTGGTTATTTTTTCTTTAGGAATTTATTACTATTATTATTTTTATAATTTACTAAAATTTAAATTTAAATACATCAATAAAATCAAATTGCAAGCCATAAGATATACTAAATTTTCTACCTAACCATAGAAATGATAGATTCTTCCATCAAGCGACAAATTTGGTTGGCAATTTGTGTGGCCATGGCTTCATGAAATCCTTTTTCATCAATATTTAAAGGTATGGCATACACAAATTTATCAGTAAGCCATGGTATCCATTGCTTTAAAACGGCTTCTCTACATCTCAAATATTGATTGTTGTGTCATATATAATTATATTTATAATTTCAACTATTTAATTTAATTATGTAATTATACATCATAGTCTTTAATATATCATAATTTAATTTCATATATAGTAAGTTATTGATGATTTTGCTATTGATATAAAATCTGTATGTAATATATGATGTTATTTTATTACACTTACAATCTATACAACATTTCTATCTTTGTATAATATTTTATCAAAGTATATGAACTATATACTATCAAACTAAATTAAAATGTGGCATGAAGTTTTAGACTTTTAGGAAAGAAGACCTATGAATTAAATAAATGACAAACTTTAATAATCATTTAGTTGAGTTCATTGAAATTAACTAGAAATGATACATAGAACATAGTGCTCCAGTGTAGTATAGAAAATATATATATTCAATTTTTTTCTCAAAAATACATATTTACCTTTAGATTTGTACATTTTAAAGTTTAAATTATGACCATTCACAAAATTTTAATTTTTATATTCAAATACAATGCCTATGGGATTTGATATGATTTCATTGGAGTTTTTTGACAATAAAATTTTTCTTCATCTCTAATTATAAATAATATCAAAAAATGTGTACAAATAACATTAGGGTGTTTGCACACAACACACAAGGTATTTTTGTCACAATGCACTTGGTGGTGGTGTTTTGATAAAACATAAAAAAACTCCTACAATACATGTGCATCAATCTTGGAATACATGAAAGTTTTATAAGGAGAGTGCTCAACTAAACAATATGACCACCATTCCTAAAAAAAGATTTCAAGTGCTTACAATTGGAGAATTTACACTAGAAGAATGCTTCATGACAATTATTCAAGCACACTAAATTTAAAATCTCATTGATATTGAGATCACTTTTGATTATTTAAATATAGATTTTTACAGTTGCAAAGGTTGTATTTCTCAAATTGACACTAGTTTAGAATTTTTTGAGTTTTTATATTTGATTTGAAGTTCAATGTTTTAGATTTTAAAATTTTGGGATTAATAAGAAAAACATTTTTTTCCAATATGAGGGTAAATTTGTCTTGCATTATTTTGTTGAGGATTATGAATTATCTATGTAAATAGTGGTGGGTATGTGATTGCAGCTTTTGGTGCAAAGCTAATGCAAATTGAAAATCTCTAGGTATATAGGTCTCATCTAAATGTGTCAAAAAAAATCTCTAGGCATAATGGAATTATTAATGGATAATAATTTCATTTATTGAATCACGCACTCAATAAAACACAATGCTATAAATTTGAATGAAAGTTGAATCATTTGAATCATAAAAAAATATAAATATATATGCAAAGATATACATATGCATATGAATATGAGTTCTAAGATTAAAAAAAACCTTTTGTCATCTACAAGTTTTTTTTCTCTATCCACAAACCATTTGAGATCAATTGGCAATTTTTCGTAAATTTCGYGACTTTCAATATCAATTACAAGTGTACTTCCATAATCTTTTGCCCAAACAGATTCCATTTCTATAGAAATAGGTACCAATCTATACATTATCCTCGCAACCGAATCTAGAGATTTTGCAACAGCATCTCGCCATGATTGAGGTAAAATTTGAACAATATTATCTGGTCCCAAAAAYCCAGTACATATTGGTCTTAGTACATCTTCTATACCTTCCATTTTCAAATCTCTTCTTTGTTCTTCATCCTACAAGACTTTGTACCTTTAAAACATATTCAACAATAGCTTGCCTCATGCTATTTTTGTACACTTTGTTAATTTCGCTAGCAACCTTGATCATAGTATCATGGTAATTTTCGGAAGTTACCATATGCCTTGAATGCCGACCAACATATCTTGTAGCTTTTGTTAACCATGCTTCTCTTAGAGGAGTTATAAATCGATCATGAACACTTGTATCAATATAAAATCGATATCTCAATACACTATCAACAACTTTTTGAAGTATATCAGGAGCCATTGGATTTGGCCTCTTTTTTGCTTCTTTTTTGCTTCTTGGACTTTGAACTAYATTTGGTTGAGGATATGAACTAGTTTGAACTATATCAATYAATGGTTGTTTTGAATGTGATGACATATAATCTTGTAAGGTAAATAAATCAATTGGCTCATTTTTTTCTTCAACCTTTATATTATTATTAGTTGATTATATATTGTGAATTCTTAAAGTCCTTGACTTTATATAATATATAGGCTATTAGGCTTGTTATAAAATATTYAGTGATCATAAAAAGATGTATATAACATTCAGTGAAATGTAACAATTATATCTTTTTCAAATTATGATTTTAGTAAATTGTATCTTCAAAATTAAAAACATAAAAATTACCTTTTCATTATTCATTTYATCATTGTCAACCAATGAGCTTATTAYATATTTATTTTCATYTATTTTTGAAAAGSTTTTGATTTCAACCAAAGAGATTTCTTTGTCTGTTAAAATTGGTGAACTTTTAATGCTTATATCTTCTTTTGGTGGCAAAATTTTGTCTTTGTCAACTGGTATGCGCCTTGCATATTTATATGGTTCAATTTTGGAAAGAGCATTGTGGAAATCTTGTGACTTCCACTCAATACTTACATCTAGAGGTGTTCTCCAATGATCAAATTTTAGATCATTTGGAGCAATGTAATGCTTGTGTATCTTAATTGGCATCATGCCAAAATCTTGAATTCCAGGCCTATAATGGTAAATTTAACAGAATGAAATATTTTTTGAATGTTCAATAATTTGAAGGATAAAATTGAGTKTGATTCTCATYTTTTGAACATACWATATTTTGTAAATATTCAAATTCTACTTTTTAAATAATAAATACCAAAATTCGTCTTTATTCAAAATGAAAATATGATTTATATTATTGGATTGTTCTTACGAGTATAATGATGCTATTCTTTTTGATGGTAAATACTTAGATTTGGTTCTATCTGATTTTGCAATGATYGATCTTGTAAATATCATCTCATCACTCATTACTGAGTTATTTTCATTAGCGACAAAATTATCAATTTTCTGAAATCAATGTGTATAAGCAAGTTAAAAAAATTGCCTACTTTTTAAATCCAAAGCAATAAATATAGAATTGATGATTATTTTTTTATGATAAATTTGCTTGAAAATATGAATGATCATTGTTTGAAATTAAAAAATATGAAGAATAGATTCACATTGCAAAGGAAGAGAAAAACAATCACCCAGGGTTCCTCATAATTTAAAAAGCTTATGCATCAACACAAAACCAAATTCTAAAGTGGTTTTGAAAATCCCTACACTTTTGTGCAATTAATGTGGGGGAAAAATCAGTTGTGGCCACTAACATTGTATTTTGAAATACCTCCAAAAATTGAAGATATCTTCACATTTTGAAGACTATAAGCTTAGATGACCCAAAATCTATTAAAGTTCTCATGGCTCACAATCAGTACATGAAGAATGTCATATTAGATCCATCATTTTTTCACCAAATATTTAGATTTTCATTTAAGCCGTATATTGCCGATAAGCCATAAATTGTTTTTCCAAGGAATCTCTAGTGATAGATTTTTACTTTCTAAATGAAAGAATTCACTACATTGCTACAAAATTTCACAATAATCTAAATATTTTGGATGAATGCACCTACTTTTGGATAAATAAATAAAATTTCATCTGTTATTTGGATAGTTCATACACATCTACAAGCATTCTAATCAATATTTCTATCTTCAATGTCCAAATAAATGAAATAAAAAACCTTGCAAGGGTGTAAAAAACAAACAAATTTACAAGTGAAATTTAATCCTAAAAAAATCATTCCTCCCTGCATTTACAAAAATACTTCAAAGGGCATTTATGGCAAGAGACATTACTTTTACAAGTAGTGTGGCTCAAGACTCGCATATGTTGCATTGATTAAAATTGTTAAAGGACACTAATTTACCAACATTGCACTATTTGTAATATATTGAACCATTGCAAGCTTAGATCTTATTCCATTGTACTAATTGTCTTAAAGATTTTCTTTATTGATACTCAATTTTCAAGCGACACAAGTTTCATTGAATGTCACTAATAGGATGATTAAATATAAGTAGTTAAGAAAAGAAATTGCATAGCATTGCATAAATTGAATTGTTTGCAAGACAAACAAATTATTTATATTGAAATTTTCTATTAGAAATCATTGGACATTTATTTGTTTATTTACATTTTGGAAATGATGGAAATATTTTATTTATCCAAGGGGTCATTGAAATTTGAAAATAAATTAGAAAAAATCTCTAAAAGTAATTATGCATCTAGCACTTAAACATTCAATTAACTGGCATACTATTCAAAATAAATGGAATTTCACCAATTATTGTATTTGCATTGGAAGGGGTTACATCAGAATTACATTTTATTATTTATCTAATTCATCAAAATACAATATTCGTGAGAAACCCAAATTTGATTCTTTTTTTTCTGTTTATTAACCCCTTAAAGATGTTCTGAGATGGCATACGGAAGCAAATTTCAACGTATTTTGAGGGAAATTATGTATAATCACTTTTTGGTAACTCTAAATCAAGTCTTTTTGAGGTTGGATTTTAACACAACAATCGCTTACAAGTTTGTTTCACCACTTGTGAGTTTGAGGATTAAAAGGTGCGGTGTCGGGTAGAGAGGAGCGCGCTTTGGGAATACGCGAAGTATCTGGCTGCAACTGGGAATAGTTCGCTAAAGAGTTCGCTAAAGAGTTCAGTCGAGTTTTCGGTCTTCAATCTTCAGACTTCAACTTCAATCATGTCCCCGTTGGCCTATCCTGTGGTGGCTGTAAAGGGCCAAGGTAAGGGTGTGTAATAAGAAACAAGTTTTCGGACAGGTAAAACGGGACAGTAAATCACGAGTTGCCGTCCGGATGATGGGATCTTAAATTTCAAACCCACGGTGATCAGGAGGCGCCTTTCACCAGTAGGAACAACATAAAAGATCAACCATGTGGGCCATCAACCCCACTTCGTCGCCACAAACACAAAACGGAGCACTTATTGGATAACCACGGCTCGCAACAGGTTTACAATGCAGGAATTGAATTACAACTAGCCTCCAAAACCGGTTGGGAATAACAGAAATGAAATCGAACCACAAGCCACAACACATTAGAGACAATGAAAGCTCTTCAAATCTTCATCTTCAAGTCTTTAAGCCTTCACATCTTCAAAAATATCTTCAAAACTATAAAGGAACTTCAACTTCACGCTCAAACTACCTAAACTCCACTCTAAAAAAGAAGGCAGCAGACCTTCCTATGCTTCCACACTCATAACTTTTGCATTTCTTCTTCAAATCAAAAGATTAATAGCTTTTATGAAAGCTAACAAAAGTACCTATCACTCCTCCAACTTTCAAGTCATTCTAAAACTTTGTTCAACTTCTATGACCTCTCAAAGTTTCGGTCCATAGATGATAAAAACAAGGGACTCTCTCACCTTCCTACACTCACAACTCACTCATAAATGCTCCAAATTGATTGAATGATGACTCTTTAGAAAGATACTACAATGATTTACACTCCCTCTAAATATGAAGACAAATTGAGAATTACTTCAAAAGTTATGGCTCAAAGAAGCCTCTTCTCTTTTCAGTGGAGAGCCTCGGGTCTTCTCAACTTTAAAACTCTATAATTTTTTATTCACAAATTCAAATTCAACTTGCAAGCACAATTTGGAAAGGTCTCATCACAAGGTATCATATGACATTAGAATTAACTTTAGACTCCAGCAAAATTTGCCAAATCTTGATTTGAGAGTTTTATTTATTTTAAGATGAATAACACATTGACATTTACAAGACTAAGGGTAAAATTTCATTGTGAGCGTTTTATCTCCACCTTTGAGATAGAATGAGCATAACTAGGTACTTGGTATTTTGTGGTTGAATTTTTTGATGGGTGTTTAAGTGTTGTGTAATTGTCCTTCCAAGTAATGGAAGGATCTTGGGTTTTGCTAAATCTTACATGACCTAATTGTAAACCCTAAGACGATGCAGTTGAAAGTTAGTAGTCTTAGTCACTTTTGGCCAATGTTGACTAAAACTTTGGACCTCTACAACCAATTCAATAAAATTTAAATTCTAGATAGCCTAGACTATAAGACAAGTTTAATTATCTTCTTGATTAACATGAATTTCCTAATAAAAGTTATACGTGAATGAAGTTTTAGCTTTAAGTTCACAAAATTAAACTTCATCCATCAATTTCAATTATCGTGGTCTATTGATCCAAATGATTTTTTTTATTTTTGTTTTAAGTTAATTCTATCTTGTTAGAATTTAATTTCACCCAAATTGGAAGGATAATTTATTTACTTTCATTCAAAGATTAACCCCTAAAAGACCGGCATGCGTTTTTCGGCTACATAGGAATTTTGGGCAGGTACGTGTGGATGGAGGTTTCCATATTTTTGGCCCAAATTATAATAGAAGGTTGGAGCAAGGAACATCTTTCATTTGCACTAAATTTTATGACATTTGGATATACGATTCAAAAGTTATGGCCCAATATGTTACTTCTTTTTGTAAATCGGCAGTTTGGGCAGATTAGAAGAAATCATGTTTTCAAAAAAAAAAATTGATATAGATTTTCTAGAGTTATATATACATGGAGTGCTTTGAATCATTCCATTTTAATCAACGCGTCAAAAGTTTTGAGTATTTTATGTTTGCGGGCAGTTATAGATTCTCTACTCTAAAATAAACTTTCAAGTCCTTCATCTTACTCAATTTTTAATATTTTTTGAAAAGAAAAAAATCCAGGATGTAGATTGTTTATTACAACATTCCAACCATTGGTATTGTCATTTTTCAATTCCTTAATTAAATTCTTAACAATTTAGTATTTTAAATTATTCTCTACTTTTCTCTACTTACTATTTTTTTCCTATATGTTGAACAATTCGAAATGATTTGAAAATTTTCAAGCATGTGGCTAACTTGTCAAGAAAAAAGAATCCAAAGAAACACCACCATTTTGGACATTTTTTGATAGAAAAGTGAGCTTTTGAAGTGTTGTTGGCCTGTTTTTTGCAAGGCCAAAAAATTGATCTTAGTGAATTTGAATGCTTATATCTTGCAATCCACGCAGTGGAAATATTTGAAATTTTTACAAAATGTTTGCAAGTCAGCATACTACAAGATCCTACGGTTACATGCGTCAAAAAAAGTTTTGTTTAAAAAATTTGATACTTGTACTAAAAAAGGCAGTTTGGAAGTAGTTTTGGTGAAAACATAGTCACAGAATTTTAGGGATTAATCTAAACTTGTCCTGGACTAAAGATCATCCTATTTTTTCTTTGTTCTAATTTCCAAGTGTAAATTAATTATGGAATATTCCAATTATTTCCTACGTGATTCTAGATTCATATTATTCCTTGGTTGTGTTCAAAAGATTCTCATTGATTTTCTACTTATTATTATTTACTACTCTGAATTTTTTTATCTCAATTTTTTATTTTTAGTTTTAAATATTTTTAGACTTTGAAACCTAAAATTCTCTTTCTAAAATGTTAAGATACTAAAAGTTTGGACCTTCCCAAAGAAAACTATGGATGGATGAAGTTTGACCGCTATTCAATACTTTTAAATTGCATCTAGTATTTTCTCCTAACTTAATATTCTATAAAAATCTTCTTTTAGTCATTGACCTTTCAATTTAATCTAAATTCTAATATTCTTTTCTRACTTTCCTTGGATGATTTTTCTACTTTCATTGACTCTTACTATTAAACTTCATCCATTCATAGTTTTTTTAGTTTTTATTATTTTAAAAGCTTACTATGTTTTTAAAAACATCTAAAAATCCACTAATCTATTTTGAAGTATAAAATAGTTCATTGGAGAATTACTAAAGGCCTAACCTAACCATTCCACTAGTAGAAAACGCAGAAATTTTAACAATTCAACCGTTATTTTAAATTGATATTCTCACGGAAACAAACGGTTGTAGGAAAGAAAATTTGAAACATACCTCTAATTTGTTTTATACAACGGTTCCATCTGCATCGATCATGATTGTAATTTTGTCATAGTATCCATCAAACTCCATCTTGTGGTTTTCCATGGTGTTTGTGTATTGCTTTATAGGTTGATTACAATAAACTAAAGACGTTTGCATCTAAATCTACCTTCTACCATTTTTTTTTTTCTAAGTTTTTTTCTTGAAATATTTTGAAGGATAACTAATGACTTCTAAGACTTCTGAGTGCTTGCTAATTGTCTAAAGAATAAAAAAAAACCTGATGACATGGGCTCATTAACTTCTTCTATGTATATCTAATTCTTGGCATCTTTAATGGTCAATTATTATCAATTTGGGCTTTTTCTTTTGTCTCTAATATAAGGCAAACCTCATATAATCCCTAAACAACTATGAGTTCCCATTTTGTCACTTATTACTCACCATTTTTTATTTTTAAATTTTTTTATTTTTGCAATGATATGTATATATATAATTACATACAAATAGCCCCCCAAAGAGTGTAAAACCAAAATAGGTATGTTACATGTTATTATAGTATTTGGGTCATATTTAGAATGTTTTAATTCAAGTACAAATTATGAATATTTAGTGGAATTACTCAAAATGGTCTAAATCTACCACAAATGTGATAGAACCAGGCTAAACTGATTTGAAAGAACTTTGGTGAGGAATCCTAAGCCAATTTCTATGAACAAGTTTCAGTTCCCAAATCAATTTTCAATATTAGTTAAAACCCCAATTGTTGGCATGTAGGAAGAATAAAACTAAGATGGACCAATGGAAGATTTCTACGACCGAAGGTTGTTGTTTTAAATTTGAACACACTAGGAACTTAACAACAAATCGGTTTGCTAAGATTCCTCTCCTTGAGAAAAATCCTTGAAATCTGGTAATTAAAGGCAATAGTATAATTTTATTTTCCTTTGATAATTGTGCAAAATAAGAATATGAGTTTTCAAGTCTTTTGGAGAATTCTATGAGAGATTCTACAAAAGAAATGTTTTTTCTACAAGCTTTGAAGGGCTCGAGGTCTCTTCAAGTCTTACTAACTTACTTTGTRTTTTGTTTGAATTGATACACTAGCTTCCTTGATGTGTTTTGTTGTAGTTTTGTTGGATTTTTGTGTTGTACGTACTTGTTCTTTAGCTATACTAATCCTAGAGCATCCTCCAGCGTACTTTGGTGATGCCACTTTTGGGGCCTCTAGTGTAAATTGTTGCTAAGTTTATTTTACTAACTTGTGTACATTTAATTTCATACTAATAAGTTATGTTTATGTGGATGTTTGATTGTATGTACTAACCAAAACTTACTAATTTATATTGAAACTTCCCAAAGTGTGTTATTAACTTGCCCAAGTCTTGTTGCAGAGTTTTCCTTAGTTTTGCCATTGGATGGCAAAGTTTTGAACTTAGAATTCTTGAAAGTTTAGTTGTTTTTCAAAGATTTCATTGGATGGTGAAGCTTTGAACTTAGGAGTCTTCAAAAGTTTCCAAAACCTCTTCTAATGTGGACCAAAAAGTTGTTAGAAATATTAGTAACTAAACYTTAAGATAGATTCCAAATATCCAAAGATTGTCAACCCAAATAGTGCCGCAACTTTAGTAAACCGAGACATAAGTGATTTTTTAGAGCCTTCCAACTTTTGTCACAAGTCTATTGGAAGTGTTTTTGTTTTGTTTTTGTTTTATTTTCGGATTAAATGCACTTTTAAAGAGTTTTCAGTATATGTATTATTTAGCACCTCAAAAGCCCATGAAATCTGAGTACCCCAAATTCTTGMCAATAACCTCAAACCCTATGTTGATAACTCAAACTCTTAGTAGCCTACTGCAGGTCAAGCCAACTAGGGCTTTTGCAGGCAAGCTAGGCAAATTCAACAAGACATAGATTCAAAGAGAATTAAGCTTAAGGATTTAAGAAGTTAATCAAAGAAGTAAATTAGAATTAGAAAATTTTAGAAGAAGTCTTAATGAGTCCAAACATAGTTCAAACCTTAAATAAGACTTAAAACTCTAGAAGTTATAGAAGGATGAAGGTTTCTTGAGAAGTTGGATGAAAGTCATGAGTAAGTATTCATCTAGTTCTAAACTTGTGTTTCAGGAAGTATGGTAGAGGGACCCATTACTAACCGGCACCCCATCACCAATCAATAGGGTATGGTATTTCCGACCAAGGCTGGAATAGATTCCCATTTTCTCCTTGGAATGCATGTTTTTTATTTTTTTTTCAAGGTTTGGACCAATAAGTTCATAACACATAAGTGAGCAAGAAAGTAGGAAGCAATGAGCACGAAAGTAGTTCTTGAATGATCGGAATTGGATGACTCTACACATTGATCATGGATCAAGCCCAACTTTGGCCTTTCAAAATTCATAATAATTTCATTGCAAGAGATAAAATTACAATTTTTTTTTGCAATTTCCATCATTTCTATTAATGCACCTTTTAAAATATTTGTTTTGCCTACACTATCCTAGATCATGTCTAGAATTTCTTATTTGATTGGCTATGGGTTCGTGTACCATAACTTCTAACTTCGGTAGGTAGCCCAAGTTGTAAATTGAATTGAAACTAGGAGCTAGGGTAAAAAGGTGGATGAAGTTTATATAGCCTTTCCAAAGGCTAAACTTCATCAATCTATATCTTTTGTTAGGAAATTTGAATTGTTTTGTTTTATATCTTTGGAAATAGCATGAGATACAATTTAACTTAGATTTTTTAAAATTAGGTTGTTAACACTTTCACTAGAAAATTACAATGGCCTAGGTTAGTTTTTCTGGTTCTTTTGCAGGTTTGTGTACATTTAGGAACTTGAAAAGATCCATTGCTTGGAGGGCACAATGGACAACACCTAGGCATTCACTTAGCATAAATAAATAAATAAAACAAGAACCTAGATGTGCTCTTATCTTTATCAAGAGTGAGTAAATAAGCCCTTACATGGACCACAATCCTTTTTTCACCAAAAACCACTCAAAACTACTATTTCTATTGTAAAGAGTAAAAAAAATTGAAGTTTTAAGTTTTGGACATCTAACCATAGGATATTACACCTAAATAGCATAAAAACTTGTGGAATAAATTTCAAAATTTTTGACCGCTCAGATTAAATAATAATTGCGCTTAAAGTATAGAAAAATCTTCTTTTTTTGGGCAATCTAAGCATCTTAAAAAAAAATAACTTACATGATTCATTTTTTTAATGCAGTTCTTTCAATTTTTCAAAAGAATTGTTTGATAAGGTTAAGTTTGTTTGCTAAAACAATCTCACCTCTAGGATTATTGTATTTCAATTCCACCTCAGAGCTATTAACATTTAGTTTTTCTTTCAGTCTTAAACCTACTCGTACTTAATAATTTCTAAAAAGAATGAAAATCAAGTGCATTTTATTTGAAATATATTAACTGGACGTTCTATTCAATTCCTATTATACAATTTTTTTTAATTCAAAGTTTGCAGTATAAAAAATTTCCACAAATGGCGGTCAAAGTCATCTCAAATTGCAGACCAACTTTTAACCCTTAAAAGACCAAAGAACCCACTTTGGGCTTTTTGAGAACTTGGGCAAGCTATTGACTTCATAATTTGGAATCTTTGCATGAATTATTTTAGGATGGATGCTACTCATCGTAATCTACGTTTAAAGCTTTGTTTCATGTCATTCTGATAAATATTGAAAAGTTGGAATTTTTTTCAATTTCAATGTCGAACCAGGCACCAATAAATATTTCCTAAAAATATTATAAAATTTAAATTGTACAGATTGATACGTACTCAAAAAAAATTGAACCATTCCATTCCAAACAATGAAGTAAAAGTTATGAAGACTTTTATTTTGCGGGAAATGAAGGTAGATAAACATATTAAAAATATGAATGCAAAAAATACTAATTGCTTACTAGAATATTTTCACTATTGGAATCAATAGCACCTTCCACTTTACAATTAAAAAAAAAATGAAATATGAAAGTTTTTTTCGTTATGTTTTTTTTCATATGTTTTCAACCCATTTTTCAACATATTGACTAAATGCACAACTCATAGGACATACATGTCTTTCTCTAAAAATGTTGAAAGACAAAACTTCACCTTTTAGAAGGGCTAGAAAAGTCTACATTTTAAAGTTTAGGCACATTGAACTTGCAATTGGTGAAGATATTCATTCCAAAATTTTAATATAATGTACTTGAGCAAGTTATCCAAAGGATCCTACAGTTGATTTTATTAATAAACTCATATTAGCAAAGATTTTGACCTTGCTTTGGGAATGAGTATTTTGAAGCAGTTTTGGGCCTCTAATCACGATGGTCTTTTAGGGATTATATAAAACTTTTTCTCCAACTTTGAATGCTAAGATCTTCCATTTTGTAGGGTCAAACTTCATGAAATTTTTACCATATGATTTTAGACAAGTAAAGCACAAGATTGTATGATTGGATTTTTTAATTTAAAATTGTTTTTTTAGGTGAATGCAACAAGAATGGCAATTTTGAGTGGTTTATGTTGAAAAAATGGCATGGGTCCTTTAGTGATTAAATGCAAGTTTATAAATAAAAAACCTATAAAAGAGTGTAAAATCAAAATAAGTATGTTTCATGCCAATTTATAGTATTTGGTCCAGAATAGAGCATTTTGCACAAAATAGATCCAAATTCCATTCGTAAATAGGTTAAAAATCAATAATTTATATAAATTGTAGATAATAAATAAAAATGTCCAAATAGCCTAAACCTACCACGCATGTAATAAAACCTGGCTAAATTGGTTCGAAAGAACTCCGGCGAGAACACTGTCAAGTCCCGAGGATAGGTTTCAGTTTCGAAAGCGATTTTCAAATATAATAAAAACCCCAATTGTTAGTTTACGTGAAGAAAAAAATCAAGATGGACTAACAGAGGGTATTTATAGCTGAAAAATGGTATTCAAGGATTGAAACCACGCTACGAATTCAACAGCAAAATGGATCTGCTAAGATTTTTTTCCATGTGAAAGATTTCCTAATTAAAGGAGGTAGCAAGAACTTTTTCATCCAATGTGTAGAGTAAGAATATGAGCCTACACATATTTTATGTGATTCTATGAAAGGTTTTTTTCATAGAAAGTTGGAATTTTTAGATTTTCAATAGATTCTCTTCCAGATGGTCAACTGCTTTAACTTACGATGGAAAATTTCTAGAAAATATTCAAGTTGCGTTAAACTTTCACTAAAATTTATTTTAAATTTTTTAATGGTAGTTAGATTCTTTGATAAATTTCAAGGCATTGTAATAGTTAAAGTACCTAAATCGGCAAGATTTTTTATTACTAGCGAATTTAAAGAATACAACAAAATTGACTACCATCTTGGGAGCATACAAAATCATAATGAAGCCAAAATGCAGTCTTTAATTACTACCTTGTACATTCTAAAGACGCTAGGCTAGATTATTTTCATTGAAATGTCAAACTCCAAAAGTTGGATTTTTAATCCCTTCTAGTTTAAGTTGGCACTAGGTTTCATTGATGCTTTTGCCAACTAAGGGAGCAAAATGACCTTTTGAAGCCAATTGTGCAATCAATTTTGTGATTTGATATCATTCTTCAAAAGTTAGAGGATTTGACCAATGCAGAAAGTCAAAAATTGAAGATTACGATGAAAACCTTAATTGAGAAGATTATCACTAGGAAAATGAAAGGAGGTGGGTGCCCTTGGGAGAGTATATAAAGGCACTCAGTAGTCCCCTATCAAAGTACCCCTTGTAGCCATTTTTGGTACTTTGACTCAACTGGGTCTATTTAATTGGATTTTAGCCACTTTAGAGCCAAATAACCAAACRTTTTTATTTGAGCCTTTTATAGTCCATTGTGATTTTTTTATCAAGATTTGAAGGACATTTGGATTTCCTTCAAATCCTGGCTTTCCACACAATTGGTTGTTGGACATTGTTGTAATTGTTGTTGTTTTTTGTAGTCTCATTTTTATCCTTGATTCGAAGATAAACCGCTTCCTCTCTTTACTAGTATTTTTTTATAAATAAATAACAACAACAGCTTATAGAATTTTATTATAGCATCACTATTTGAGCGTTATTTATCTTTAGTTTCAATTATCATTTTTTTAAATTAATTTTTCAATAACTAGCAAATGTTTTGTCTCTAAACCTGCAAAAAGTCTCAATTTAACAAATATGGCCTTTGTGGTATTAACTTGTCTTGTAAACTTTTCAACTTGCCAGTTGCCACACCTTGTAGTCATTTATTTGATTCCGTTTAAGACAATGAAGCTTTGACTTTAGAAGTCTTAGAAGTGTTGGTAGAATCTCCAAAATGCTCCGAAGCAATGATGCTTTGAATCCATAAATCTTAGAAAACATACAAACTCTCAAAAAATTGTCACAAGTTGTCTTAAACTTAGATCCTACAATCATTTACCAAGTTTAGTTTCCAAAACTTAAATTTGGTACACCAAGTTTAGTCTCCAAAATTAGTGACAAATAGTTACCACTTGTTAGTGACAAAGAATTAGCCTAAAAAATTAGTTCTYGGTATAATGCTAAAAAATATGTTCTCCATAAAATTAGAGCTATGATAGGAAGAAAAATGAATATAAGAAGGTTCCCCAAAAGGGCCAAAAAAGATCAAAAATCGTAAACCAGAAGTTAAGAAGTAAAGGCTTATGGACCTGTAGTTTTGTTCAAAGAGGGATTCAACCAATTAGAAATAGTCACATGGTAGTGTACAATCAACAATATCAAAGTTAGATACAGTCAGCTCTTAAGGGGTCCTAATCAACTAGCAAGTGCTACATGGGGGCACAACAAGCAACCAAGTACAATCATCTCACAAGAATTCCAACAGATAGGAGGGCACTATGAAAAAAAATGTAGGTCTTATTATATATAGCCTTGCTTGTGTTGTGTTGGGCCGATCCAACTCAGAATTTTGATTTTTGATCTGAACTCTTAGTCCTAAACTGTCTAGTTCTAAATTGATTGTTCCAACTCCAAAGACTAAAATAATCCCTCTCTCTCACAAAACATAGTAAATAAGATACTTGTTTGCATGTGAGATTTCACTCACAACCTGCACCCAATTGTCTGAAGAGTTGATGAATAATGGATTTCACTTACTAGGGTGTTGATTTTGGATGTTTTATATTGTTGCCATGAGGGTATATGAAGAATACACATCAATGTTTCAATGATGTCAATTCAACCAATTTGGTAAGATGACCAGCTGATAAAGACAAACTAATTTTTGAATATAAACCAGTTTACAAGTTTGTACTAGGGCATCAAAAGTAATATGAAAAAGGGACGAGGCATCAACCCAATCCTAATACACTAAACCTCCAAAATGGTTGTGCAACTCTCAACCTAAGTGTGTACTCAAGCATGACATTATGTATATATATAAGTGGGTATATATCAATGAGTAGCTTGCGCCAGGTATAGCTAAATGTCAGGATCAAGATTATGTTTTAGCCGTTGGGTCATGTGCGTTATGGAAGCTAGTATGTCTGAGGTGCATATGCTTTGTGACATCCATCTTGCTTGTGTCGTAGCTCGTTTTGCTCTGACAGTGTAGGCCATTTCGTGACACTGGATTTATGTTACAGCTCCTAGCACCGTGGATACTGAGATGGCAACTCATGTATCATTGTAGCACAAAACCATGTTCAAAGTTGGATTGTTGCAGTACAGTATGGATAGTCTTGCTTGCTCATGAGGCGTTGTTCGAGATAGCTATGAAGTTTGGTTGCATTATTCAATCTTTGATTTGGTTAACAATTGTTCACGTTGAAGACACCTTGTATACATCCTCTAACATTTGTCTTGTTTGTTTGGAGGGCATGGGCACAAGTGAGGCGTAACTTCTTAAGAATGGAGCTATAGGCTCCCAATGGCTCTATCATGAAAGTTATGTTTACCTTTTGATATTGGTGCAGAAAAAGTTGTTGATGTTGGTGCACTCTCCACATCCAGAATTGAATTGGTTTGAATTTGTACATTATTTGTGGTTGTGGCCGAAACATGTTTCATGACTTGCCCAGCTTGGTGATACCATTTGTCTAGAGCATCATAGAATTTGCTCTCTTGCCGATTATTGCCCGAAATGCCATTGGCCATTTTGTCATCTTTGTAAATAGCAAAGATGGACTTGAACTTCTTACGGCATGCCACAGCAATACTGTTGAATTTTGGTAGTATAACCACCATTTTAGCATGAAGCTTGACCCATGAGTCAATTCCTACAAGCAAAAAATTGGAAAAACATGTCAAACAAGTCAAAAACGGCATTGAAAAAAATATTACAGCACATGCTCTCACTATCAAACAAAGACTATGTAAGGTGCAAAATGAGAAAAGAAGGTGGTAATGGTCATCGGAAAGAAGTAGGTGGAGGGTTTGTCCATGCGAGGCCAAGTCTCTCCATTGCGATGGTGGAGACTAGTAATCAAATCCTACTGGCAATTTAGGATTTTGACATGCAATGGGGGGAAAGGGGGGCCTAGGGTCCGGACGTGCAGCGAAGGCAAAGGCCTTGTGGCCCCTAATTGGCCCCAATCCTCAAATCAAATTTTTTTGTAGAAAACCTAAATTCAAAGAGAAAATTCTTATCTTATTTTTTTCCATTCCTCACAAATTCAGGCTCCATTTCTCCCTTCAACGCAATCAATTGAAACACCTCCGAGTCCTCCCACATTTGATTTGCCTCTTCTCCTTCGGCTTCAGTTGCTCCTTCAATTTTCATTGCCTTCTTCTTGGGAGCTGCTTTTTTCTTTTGAATAGCCTTTTGCTTAGGAGCAACCCTCTTTTGGGAGGATCTTATAATCTCACAATCTCCTCACTCAACAACCCTCTCTTCTACCCTTATCGCATTTCTCTTGAGACTCTCTTCTACAATTTTTCCTCCAACTTGAGCTGAAAAAGGTTGAATGCTCCATGCAAACTTGGAGTCAAAAAAATTTCCAACCCCATCAAAGGTGACTGGCTACAAAAGAAAGGGTTTTCACAAAAATTGTCCATCTTCCCTACTTGCCAAAAAATTAGAGAGACAACACACAACAACAAGCTGCAAAAAAACGGCTCCTACCAAAATGCAAGAGAGTGAAGGCCAAAGACGCATCCCACTTCCTACCTTCCCAAAAACAACCCTTCTAATCTAACGGCAGAGATCTTGTCAGTTTTTTTTTGGATATTTTTGTTATTTAATTCAACTGACTCTTGATCAGAGTTTGGGTCGCCAAAAACTAGCGACCCAAACTTTGATTAAGAGTCTGTTGCCATGTAAGCATTTGACTGCCATGCAGGCAATTTTGAGGGCAATGGACTTTGGATTGTGCCGCCTAGTGTGAAGGGTCAAGAGGCCAAACTCTAGGGTTTTTAAATTCTGATTGGCTGAAATTGATGGACTCTCAATTTTGTGCCGTAGTGTGAAGTGGCCTTTAGACTGGGGTCGAAAAAATGTCCATCATATACCTGGTATACATATGGTAGTAATTAGAGAATTGATTTGCCTATAAATGCAAGTATTAAAGGTGTAAAGACAAAAAAATGATTGTTTATCCCTCTCTCTTGATAAAGACATTTTAGGCGTTCTAAAAATAAATTGGAATAAAATACAATCGTAGATTAGCTTTGGATTAGCATAGAAGAGATTAGGAGAACAAGTTCACAGAAAAGAATTAAACATTGCAAGAACCTCAGTTTCTACAAATCRAACATAAATAGAGAAGTGTAGGCAAGTAGAGGAAGACAAAACTTTGAACTTCCTATAAGGAGGTGGAAATTCAAACATAAACTCCACAAGTTAAGAGGAGGTGGAAATTTGGAAATTTGCAATTSAAGAAAGTTTAGCAATGGAGAAGATGAAATGATGTTTTAGATGCAAAAAAAGTGGATTAGATAGAAATATTTGGTAAATCAAAGGAGCCATTAGAAAGAAGATTAGTAAAATTACTAACTTGGCTAGGGAGCAAGAAGATTGCCCAAGAAATTATTTTTTTGAAAATTATGAGGAATACTCTTATTCCTAGTCAAATAGGAGAATGTTAATAATTGATTAGAATTTAGCCAAACTTCAAGTTACATYCAAACCTTTTACATTAGATTTATTTTCAAGTTTAGTTTTTAAGAACTTATCAAATAGGTCCAGAGGTTTACAAAAACATGAAATAAGTAGGAATTAGGCCTAAAAGGCTAAAACGAGTAGATATAAACAGATGAAGTTTTGTGTACAAATTGAATGATAATTAGTTGATTTCATYTGAAAGGAACAAGATTAGAACATAAGAAGTACAAAGAACTTAGACCTTAAAATTGAACATTAAAATTAATCTTGAATTGTAGGTTAAAAGTAATAAGTAGATGAAGTTTTAAGTACCAATTAGCAGTCACACTTCATCCATTAATAACTTTTATTGAGAAAATCCAAACTTGAAGTAACTTAGAAATTCAAATATTAAGTGAAATTAAGAAATTTGAAAACCAAAATTCAAAAGTCTAAAAATAATAAGTAATTAAAAGTTCTTCATGACCTTAAAAAAAGATAGATGTTAAAGATGAAAACTTAGAAAATAATCAAGGAAACTACTCAGATTTGGAAGTTCAAAGAATAACACTAGAAGAGTCCAAAGCTGAATTAAACTTTGAAAAATATTTTGAAAACCTAGAAGATACTGAAGAATGAAGTTTAGAAGGATGAATGGATGGAACTAAGTAGAGATCATCCATATAAGAATAAACTTAGGGTTCAGAAAGTAGGAGTTGATCTAAGGTTATAGAAAAAAAATTCCAATGTGATTTCAATGCCAAAGTTTATAGAAATTTATGGATGAAGATTGAGTCACCATTTCAAGGTCAAAACTGCATCCAGTCATAACTTTGGATACAAATGTCAGAAGTTCATCAATTTTATGTTTTTGAAATGGAATGATTTGACTTGTAACTAGGCTTGCTATATTTAATTTGTAAGTTTTTGTTCTTGAAACCACGATGGCTTGGTTAGTTTGGCCATTTAACTAATAATTGTGTTAGAAGTTTGAAATTTGTGAATCATTTTGCAAGTTTAGGTCACTTCAAAACATAGAAAAGATCCATTGCTTCAAAGGCAAAATGAACCAACGCTTACGCATCCAATAGTATAAATTTCCACATTACACCTAGAACCTAGTTGTATTCTATTTAAATGCCAAGGATGGGCATTGGAATGTTCTCACTAGACAAGACTTCAGTTTTTACCAAACTCAAGGCCAATAGGGCTTTCAATTTTTTAAAACTTCGCTATATATAAGGCCTCAGATTTCTTTATGCCTTGAATGCTTGGCTAGTGGCTATGAAAATCATCTTTTTTAGCATTATATGACATCATCTACTTTAGAAATAACAAAAGTGCTTATTGGAAATCAAACTATTGAGCATAATCTCCCTTTTTTGCACAGAATTTTGAGTATGAACAATTGCACTTTTGTCCAACATAGAAAAATGATTTGCCGTTCATCTTAGCACCCAACCAACATGTCTTCACAGTTTTCAATACACAACAATAGGGCTCTTAGTTTTCAAACACACTACTACAAAGATGGTTTGCCTTCATCTAATGTTCAATCTACACAAAATAGTGAAATTAAGTCACCTTAACCCCTATAGGACCGTAAGGCCACCACATGGCTTTTGCAATTATATTTGTAGCAAATTTGATATGTTAACCTCACTAACAACTTGTGAACAATAAAGAGACCCCCCATGTTTTTTTTACGTTGAATCCATTGTCCCAATCCAATCAAGAAATGATCAAGTGTGTGATTTTCTGTAAATATTTTGAGAATTAAGAAGACATTGTGGGCCTTCACTTCACACCCTCATATCTTTTTTTCTACATCACAAAATGATTTGAAAAAAATTACGTATTAATATCATGATGATATGTACTTGTGGAAAAAATTCAGAGTATTTGGATCACTTTTGAGCATTCCAATTTCAACATTTCCATTTCAGCATATGTACAAAGTACTACCTAATTGAACATCTTTCATCGATATTTTCAACAGCGGCATTTTCTCAAAAATTGTGTGATTTTGTTGATATTTATTTTATAGGAAAGATAAACAAGTCTACTTTCATTTCAACAGTGGCAATCATCAAAATTATTGCACACAAATGAGAAATTATGCTTGTTTTGAGAGCTAGTCAAAAAAATAAGAGATATGCTCAAACACCCCCGGTCCTTTTGGGGTTAACAATTAGACTGCCTTACCTTGGAGAGTTATCTTGTGACTCACCACTTGCCAACATGGAGGTATAAGCAACTCTCTGCATTTACTTTTGATACTAGGGCTGCAAGCTACTAATTCATACTGCTAATTCATTTTTTTTGCAACGCCAAGTGCCTCACCATTGTAGCAAGGACGTCTTCCATTGTTATCAAGCCCACATGGACCAAATTGCGTGGGACCATGAAGATCAATTGAAAGAGTTCTAATGCAAAAGATTTGTGTGAGATTCAAAGGCTTCTCAAGACGACATTAAATTAAAATTTAAAAAGGTGCATCATTTAAGTTGTTTTCCTCATATTTTTTTTTTAAGTTTCATGTCTTGAGAAGGCACCAAGTGGTACCAAGATGAGTACAAAATTGTTCAAATTGTGTACACTCAAGATTTCTAAGAAAGTTTATGAGTACTATTCCAAAATGCAACAAATAGTACAAGTGTTTTTTGCAATCACCTAATTGAGGTCTGGTTTTGAGAGCGGTGAATTGAATGAGGACCTTATAGAAAATGCTAATGAGACTCACTTCATCATCAACATGGATAATGGTAGAATCTTGGGATTTAGGGGAGATGGCACTAGTGCAAAGTATGCAGACGTGGTGTCATTGGATGTTTTTTGGGGCATTTAGAAGACTGCAGGTTCTCAAGCTATGGAACACATTGGGAAGTATGGCAACTCTGCCATGTAGGCAATCTGACATGGCCAAGAGACTTCCATGTTAGATAATAATAATAAATAATTTCTTTATACTTTCTAATATTTTTGAATATTTTCGTTGTTTTTTTAAATTCAAAATTTGGGACCAACAGTTGTTGGCTCCTTGCTTAGGAAATAGTTTCAAGGAAGAACCTCCAAACAGTCTCCTACCGGGCTAAAAAAACATCTAATCCATGGGGAGTTGGAATTAAATGGTGGTGCGTTTATCGAGGGGATAATATATTGTAATACACAATACTTTTTTCATATTTCAAAACAAAGATTGTAAATATCCTATTCAAGGTTGTCCAAATGATGAAACAGATGTGAGCTATCAAACTACCATAGAGGAGTTCATGATAGTAGTAGCTTGGGTTGATTTTTTGAATGAGCAAATAGCTTCGGACAAAAAAAAGTGATCTTTGCGGATAATTGTGTATTTCACAATGATTCTATCCAAGCAATTCTAACTACAAACAACTTGAATGTATAAATCAGAAAATTTCCTACAAGTGCAACAAATTTGTGCAAGCCAGTAGATTCATTTGCCATTTCAAAAATCAAGGATGCATGGGCTTTGAGATGGAAACCCTACAAATTACATTGTGTTCAAACCAAAGGTTGGCAAGGTGAGTACGTGAAGATGATAGGGCATCGGGAATGTTGAAGAATTTTAGGAAGCGTTTTTTTATGGAGATGATCATAGCTACTATGAAGGGTGTGAATGGGTAGAGAGATGAAAGAGGAATAAGCTTTGTTTGAAAGTCCATGATTTGTACCAGTCTAATATATAATATTCTTGGTGTGTGGCATGTCGAGCAATTGATTTTGGAGCTTCAAAGCATCATTGTAAAGTATCCTAATCATTTTTGATGACTGCATATCTTTCTTTGATAGTATATTATTTTGAAGGATTGATTGTTCCTTTCTTTTGTAATGGTATTATCTTTTAAGAAATATACTACATTGGTTTTACAAAGGCCTCCAAGTTTGGAACTTTGTAGGCATTTGAATTCCATCAATTTAATTATTCAGTGATTTCATATTTTGGTATTTGGTGTCCAAGTTTAATGAAATAGAAATAGATTGTTTGCTTTGAAGTTGAAAGATCTATATTGTTGTCATCTTAAGTAGTTTAAAACCTTCAGTAATTAAGTTGAAAATGTATGTGTATCCATTCGTAGACATTTTAATTGTTACACAAATGTTGTTTGTATTTTTTATCACTTCAGGTGTAGTCACAAAAGTGTGGTGTTTGTATCTTGTGATAATTTACAACTTATTGTTGTGTAGCAAAGAAATGAAAACATTAGCTTTGAGAATGAGATTGTATTGCTAACTTGTTGTTTATGTTTTGTTAATTGTATTTCTGCCAAAATCAGTGATAATACATTTAAATTAGTATTTGTTAATTTTATTATAAAAAAAATGATTACTAGAATAATCATTGATGAAAATTACTACAATAGCTGTAAATATTTATACAGTGTTGAAAGTTTAGAAATTAGTTAGGAAAAAACAATTTCACTAATTTGTATAGATATTTGCCAAGACTTGCTACTTGGCTAGTTAGGCAATTAGTTGGCTATTTGTTTAATACAACTAGTTGCCTTGGCAAACAAATATAAATAGAAAAAATACTCTCCACCCAACATTTCATTACAAGAAACAAGAGCCCTAATAAAAAAAAGATGAATGCATTTATATTGATTACAACAATTTTGTCTTGGGCTATGTTCATTTGGCAATCTTCTAAACAACAATCAACATAATTGTGTTGATTTGATCCAAAAAAATACTTATTTGATTCAACAATCCGTCAAACATCCTCTAAGTAGAATTTTAGACCTCCTTTTGGCATAGTAGAATAATATCCTTTTTAACTTTGAACTAAAAATCTCATTTTTTTTGTAATTCAAAAAGAACTTTTTTGAATTACAAAAACATATATTTGAAATTAAAAAGGGTTGTTGAGATATCCATTAACCTTTCAAGACCAAACGTTCAATTTTTAAACAATTGATGAACTTAATACATGCCATATACACAAAATAGAATTTTTCATCTATCAATTTTTTTGAAGGTTCTTGTGTTATAATTATTTGATATTTGTATGGTGGGTCATTGCAAGAAAGGGTGGTACTATTTTCCGTCACAATGGGGGTATACTCTCTTAATGTTTGCTATAACTTTTGAAACACAAGTCCAATAAACATGAAATTTTTATCAAACATGTATAACTTTATGGTAATAAGATCCCTTATTTTTAAGAAGAAAAAAAAAATCACTTTATATTCAAAAACTATTTTTTTTTAATTTGTTGCACTTTGAGGTTTAGGGGTATTCACTACGCGGGGTATTCACTACGTTACGAGTCCCCGAATTTAATGATCTAGAGTTGAAACTTACATGGTCTATTTGAATAGTATGAATACATGTATCTACCAAAGGAAATTTGAAAATATGTTATTTTATGTCCTCCACATGAGTACAAACAACACTCCCACTGCAAGCCATTTTTTAACAATAAAGATGGTTCTTAGATCATTTTTTTGGTGAAATCTCATCACCATCAATTCTTTCCAAATGGCCAATTTTTAGTTTTTGAAAAAATTCATTTTCCTATTTTTTGTAAATTAAATTGTGAAATTACAGTGATAGCAACAAATTTCATGAAATTCTGCACTTTTCTAGTTCTCCTTCTTAGAGAATTTTTTTATGGTTTTCCTTTCTCGGGTACCTTCTTCGTAAAGGTGTATACATGAAACATATTTTTCATTATGTTTAAAAATTGTTTTTCTAATTCTAAAGTCTAAAGAAAAAAAATGAGTACGGTCCAAATGATTTTCAAACTTTTTTTAATTGCCCAGGTACCAATAGGGCTAGCTTCAAAAACACCTATTTTATTCTAAAATTGACCTTTCAAAAATGACTTGAATAACAAAACTTTAAAAAAAACTTTAAAAATCAATATGAGTCAAACTTGATATTTTAAACTTTGAAGAAAAAAATTCTTGTGAAAATCATGAAAATTCAATCTACAATCTATTAAGTTCTAATGTTTGGATTTAAATTTAAGTGAAAAATATAGGTTGGTGTATTGGGTGATCTATATGTAAGAATATGAATATATATTTTACAATTTTTATTTCAGCCATCAGTAAATTTTTGTTTTTAGTTGCACTTTATTATATATCTTTACAATTTTGGGAAATCAAAATATTCCCTATTCTTAAGGGGTTAAACATTTAAAAATATAATATAAAGTCTAAAAATTCAGAAACACTAATGATAGAATATCTACAAAAGTGTTTCAAATCAAAAAAAAAATTCTAATTTTGATAGCTAGTTTGAAAATGACAAAATGTTAAAGTCGACATTACAAAATTTTAGCAAAGTCCTCACTTAAACTAGTACATTTTTTCCTAAACTTAATTTGATGACTAATGGACATTGACGTAGACCAAATTTTCAAAAATGCAAGATGTATTTTGAAAAAATATTGGGTGATTGCAAGAAATACTTTACGTTTTTGTCTCAAAAAGCAATTTTCGGCCATAGGATTGGCAATATTAAGTCGTACTACCAGAACTATGTATCAACGGCGCGCCTATCAATGTAAATTGTTGATTCTAGGCGCTTGCAAATCTATGCCATCAATTTAGTATTATACAATACTATGCAGTACTATAGAGTGCTACGAAGTATTACAGAAGCCATTGGGAGTAGAAAATAGCAAAAAAGGGGTCTAAGGACCTTTCCATTTTTAATAATTCAAAAAAATATTAAAAAATAATTAATTTTGCTAGAAAAGATTACGCTCGCATTGCCACTAAAAAATTCATGTAGGAAATGTTTTCCCTCTTCATAGCTTGTGTGCAAATGAAGGTCACTTTGACCCATGTGTGCAACCAACATATTTTTGTTTTCATAAAAACTCATCGTGAATCCTTTCAATGTTAGTAGACCTCCAACATGTCCAATTTGTGACTTCTAATTCACATTTTTGGGTCAAAAATAGGACTAAAACCCCAAAAATTGGCCAAGGTAGACACCCAATTGGGGGCAGATGAAAAATAGTAAACTAATTTGAAAAAATTTGAAAAAATTACTCAATCTTTGCAACTACCACATGTACCTTCACTCTAAATTTCATCCTAAACAAACAAASAATGCAAAATTTATGAGCAAGAAAACACCAGTCCAAGGGCAATGGGACAAAAACTAGGACAAGTGTTTCTTGCAATCACCCTATTTGTAAGGATAATTTAGCGATGRCTTTAAAATAAGTTTTGTAAACTATTTGACTCTCAAATTATATCTAAGAGGTTGCATCTACTATTGCACTAATAAAAGCTTATAGATGAATATGAACCTAAAAACAAGTTTTCCTATTGAATGTGGTTGTAAATTGATTACTAGTGATTTTTACAATATTTTGTTTGTTGTAAAATTAAATTGTAGAATTACTATAATGGTGATTCTTAAATACACATTTATTGAAGTCCTTTTCAAAGGATAATTTTTCAATTGACTTAATATAATCTTATGTCTACAACTATACTTAAAAACTCACTTGAAACACCCCTTTTTCTTGTAGTGTGAAATGAAGTTAAACAAACTTGTGCTCTTTTCTAACCTCAAATAGATGCAAAAAAAAGTTTTAAAATTCTATATCATCCAAATGTCAGGAAACTAGTTACATAAGAACCTTACGAGACTAAACAAGATCTGTCCAACATAGAAACAGTGAAAAGAATCTTAAATAATTGGCTTGCCAATTCCAAACAAGATTTAAATTTACTTGTTTCTCACCTACATTCCATTCAATAGGGCTTGCATTTTTTTCATTCCATGTTGAAAATCTAATTATCATTCAAGCAACCAATAAAAAAACCAATATTTTTAGGTGTTAATGACCATATTGGAATTCCCAAATATTACAAAGGTACAATATTTAGCATTATTCAAGTGATGAATGAAGTTTAAAATCAATGTAGTAATACAATATGGATTAGAATAAAATTCAAAAAACAATGTATACAATATACTTTGGATGATACTTCAAATCCTCAATGAATTATTGAATTTTAGTGAAATAGAGTAGTTGTTTGAAATGACGTTTTCATATAAATAAAGATACATGGACCAAGGATTAGTCATTTTTCATGAATTTTCATTTCCTATTATTGGTAGTCTTACACAAAAATCAAACATTATATTAGTGGCATTGTTACACACATTTGAATCCCCTAAGCTCCTATTTTTGCTTCTACCTAAGGTCTTAGGAATCCACATCAAGGATGATGAAGTGAATGCTTTAGGACATTGTTWTGTTCCTCATTCATCTAGAATAATGCTTAAATGTAAAATGACTCATTTTTACTATCAATTTGATGAAGTTGAGGTAAATKTCATAATTATTGAAAGATAGAAGCATAAAAATGCATATTTCAAAAAAAGATGTAGGCAATAGAGATTTTTTAATATGTAAAAAACATATTTTCATCATGAAAGGAACAAAGAAAAAATTGGGTTTGAACAACTATTTTTTGAAGAAAAAAAAATCTATTTTAACACTATAAACTTCAAACTAAAAACTTAACAATAATTTCCAAGATAATCTAAGTAGATTGAAAGTTTGATTGTCTGACAATAAAGAGAATATATGTAGCATATTTTTATTCAAAAAATAAATGAAATCTCCAGTTTTGAACATTTTAGAAGAAACGTAAATTATCAAATGAGATTTCTATTTTAAATGACTACATTCAAAAGATTATTTATTTTAACAAAAGTAACACTTCATATTTTATTTTATTTTAAAAATTTCTCAGTAAAAAACTATGTTGGCCAACTATCTATCTACGTAGAAGTGTAAAGTATATCCCTCAAGAAAACCAATTACAAAAATAACAAGAAAAACTATAKGACATGAAAGAAATGAAACGCMAATAGTCTTTAGTGTKTAAAAGRAATATGTATTTTTTACARGTCATCCTRTAAATACAAATGAAAGTAAGGATTTTAATCACTAAAAAGTTTAAATGTAATCTTTTAGTTAAAAAATTATGTAAAGATAACAAKAACATCTTTCATACATTCTATATTTTGAAATAAATTGAATATTTATATTGTGATTTCAAACTCATAAACCTATTTCTATACATTGTTTAAAAAAATTGGATGTTGTGATGATAAATCTCTACAATAAATTATCATGTGCAAAATATTAATACAATGTAATTTTATAATCTAGTGTTTAAGTTTTGGTTGTTTTTTGAATAAAAAATGGATGTATGAAAACTCTATCCCTTGGTGATGAAGAGTTTAATTTGCATAATTTGTTTAAAAAGGTAGAAGCATGAGAACTTAAGGATTATTGTAACAAAAAAACTAGATAGCTCTCTATAGAGTATATTGCAATAAAATAATCAAAAAATTTACAAAGAAACCTAGAAACAATAAACATTTTTTTTTGTAGAAGTATTTTTTAAATCAACTTATACTTAAAAAAATTGTAATCACTTTTTTTCAAATAATAAGATGATAACTAGGATTTTGTTGCTCTCTGTGCTACCAATGACACCCATTGAAGATTGAAAATATTGGGGGCCCATTTTTGGCACGATAGATCCTGGTAGTAGAAATTTCACCCTCACATGATGATTATGATTTGGGTACCTGGAAAAAGTAGTCCACAAAATAGGTTGCCTTCTTGTAGTAAATAAATGTACAATGTAATAATCAAAGCATGAAGTAAAAATCACAAAGGTCATAGAAGTGAGTTGATTGCATGTTTCAATGGAAAAAAAAATTCCATTGAAAGTAATTAGTGTTGAAGGTTAAATTTGTTTTTCAACAAAACTCTAAAGCTCATGCAATAGTTTCTTCACAATTTAAAGAAAAAAATTTGGTAGGTAATTATTACAAAATATTTAGTTAGATTATTTCATTTTTCATCTCAACAACGTCACTTTAGTAAACTCACTTTCAAAAATTCAATATGATTTTAGATGAATTGATGTTTGTGCAAAAGACTTTGATTCATTCTATTTTGATCAATCCCCAAAACTTCTAAAGTTCCAAATGTCCCTACTATACGGCTCTTATGATCTCATTTTTTGCTCTAATCTTTTGAAACTTTTTAAATAAAGGAAAACAAATCAACTTTATGAGAATATGATTTTAATTACATTGATGCTTGGGAGCAAAAGATATGCCACGCTAGGCTCAAACTGATAGTCAAGAATTTAGACAACAAAAGAATCATAAAAATAAGAGATAATTAAAAAAAAAAAAAAATTATCCTAATAGATTATATTTTTTTTATCTATATAATGGCATGATTGATTCATTTTCAATTTTCTCAAATCTTGCAATTGCTCCTAGGAGTATGTTGGCAACCTTGGTGTTGGTCTCTAGTGGTGTGGTTCTTGACGTGAGTATTTGAAGCAATTTCTATAGAGTTCCAAATTCTTTCAATATTAACCTTTGACTTCTGATACACAACGTTAAATTTGGAGCATGCTTTTGCCATCCATCATGGTCAGGACTAAAGACAATAAGCAAGCACACATAATGTTTTGCATAGGTGTGAGCACTTCAATTGTAACTTTGGACTCAAAGTTTCTTTTGGTTTTGCACCTCATTAGTAGTTCTTTTTATACAAAAACCATGAAAAGAATATTAAACTTCAATTTCTAAGCACTCATTAATGTAGTTTTTTCTATTTAGAAGCTCAAAGTGCATAGAACACTCTAATGTCTTGCTTTTAGATGAATTAGGTGTTCCAAATAAAACATAGGTTGTTTATGGAATCAATCACTTGAAAAATATCCTTCTTGGACTACAATCAAGTACAAACCTACAAATGCATGTGTTAAATTTTTGATACAACTAGAATTATTATTTTATATCTATGAAACCCCTTTAGATTTAGAAACGCTCTAAATAGAGGACATTAAAGTTACCAATCCTTCTAAGAAAAAAGTAGAAAGTTAGAAGTTAATCTTGGAGATCCAAACTTAAGCAACATGATGGGAGACATAAACAAAGATCATAGGGAGGTATATTCAAGATTAAAAGATGCTAGGAGCCCAATGGCGCAATGAATTTGTTTAGATTCCATGTTGGGCAAAAGATTTTCAATTTGCCTGATACAATAAAAAATATACACAAACAAATCTTCTTGTAAAAAGAGCAGAATAAAAATACAAGCATGAACTTAGCACATAGAACCTTTTAGAGGTCACATACAAAGTCTCATATTTTTTTGTATTGCAAAACTTAGTTTTTTGGAAGGTCAACTACTATAATTAACTTTGATAATATTCTTTAAAATGATCTAGGCTATGGTAAAACTTCACTAAAATTATAGTAGTATTTTTAATAACAAATAAATCTCTCCAAGAAGCATCAAAGCATTCTAACACTAAAAAGTACATGAGCAAATAACCCCAATGATTTTTGACAAAAATTAAACAAATTTACAGTATCAAACGGAGCCACAGGAGCATATGACATCCAAATGAAGTTAAAGAAGAGTTGTTTTTACTCCAACCCCTTTGAATGCTCTTCACAAATCAAAATTCTCAAAGAATGTAAATTGTTTCATTTGAAATTTTACAATTCTTTATTTAGATGATTTGCGATATTTTACAAGTTCAAATGACCTTGAAAATCAAAGATGTAGGAGTTTGAGTCATTTCAAGTCAATTGCCTAATTAGTTTGGCACTTGGAGTTTTTCTTCAAAAGTTAGAGTTTAGTCCACCAATAAATTAGACTTATGTCAATAATTAACGGTTGAACACTAAAAATGTTGGAGTTAAATAATGGAGGGAGGCTTTGAGGCAAAGTATAAAGAGCCTCCTCTTTTCTCCCCAATGATCCCTTTTTTAATGTCATGCCTTGTTGTTTGGTCAAATTGGCCAATTTATGTCAACATGATGGTTTCAAGCGCTTTTTGGTTCTATTTTTTAAGTATTCAAGGCCGACATGAGGGGCCCTTCATGACTTGTCATCCTTATTCTTGATCAATGTTTGTGGTTTACTAATATTAATGTTTTTGTAGTTTAAAAAAAAATACTAGTTCTATATAATTCCAGCCAAATCTCGGGTAATTGGAGTTCTTTAGAATGTCATTGTTTTGTGTTTTGTTATTTTTTGCACAAGCTTCTTGCATGGTTATTCCAACTAATTGTAAGATCCCCCCTACATGCAAAAAATTGCAAACCTTGATTATTTTCCTAACATCTCTATGAGTTTTATATCCCTAACCATACCACAAAGTCTTTTGGTTATATACCCTTTCCAAAAAAAGGCCATATTCATTATATTGAGACTTTTCGCAGTCTCATTTCTATCTTCGACTCAAAGATAAACCGCTTCATCTCTTTATTAGTATTTTTTTATAAATAAGTAACAACACCAATTCTTCGAATTTCATTATAGAATCACTATTTGAGCATTATCTCTTTTTAGTTTCAATTACTATTTTTTTAAATGAATTTTTCAATAACTAACATTTTGTCTCAAAATCTGCAAAAAGTCTCAATATAACGAATAGGGCCTTAAAAGAGTTATATCATCCTTTTTTTTTAAATTTTTAAATTTTTTTTGCTCACCAAAAAGCAAAGCTTTGAACCATCATCATCAAAATTTAGTATTAGCTAAACCAAATTTTGTATTGGCCAATCCCAAAACCAATTTGAGACCCATTAAAATCAAATGTCTTATTAGTATCCTACAAAATGAAGCACTTAGAATACCAAAATTAGCAATTCTAATAATAAGTCCAAAATTCATTCATATATGTAGATATCCAAATTATACCCTTGAAGTTTGGTTAAACTAAAAATCTTAATTCAAGTTACTATGTAAATCTTTTAAAGTACTCTAGAGCCATCCCATACTTCAAACATACTTCAAAAATAGATTATAAAAAAAAAAAAAGATAGAATAGGGTCATGGCTTCATTTCATCATTTTAACCCTTGAACGCCGAGGAGGACGTTTTGCGTCCGATGAAACAGTGTAGGACAGAATTGCAACTTTTCATCCTCGGTATTAGGAGTGGAAAGGGAAGATCTTTTCTAGGACTTTGACTTCCCATGAGTATATTTGGCTTTTCAAAGTAAATGATGTCACACGGTATCAAAAATGCATCATTTCCAGCCAAGACGCGTCTAAGTGACTTTTCACACCTAGTGCATCCTTTAATGGTCAATCAAAAAATATATATCACCAAATGGCTAAATTGTTTTTGACCTAAAGGTCATCACATTAGATGTTTTTTGGACCGTCTAGAAGATTGCAAGTTTCCGGGCTGTCGGAACACATTGGGAACTCTGGGAACTCTACCATGTAGACAATCTGACGTGGCACAGAGATTGCCACGTCAAATAATACTAATTTATTAATTTATTAAATTATTAATTATTTATTTAAAAAATAATTTTTTGAAAAAAAAAAAAAAAAAATTTAATCAGTTTTTAGTTTCTTTATACTTTCTGAGATTTCTGAATTTTTTTTTTTTTTTTTTGTGAAATTCAAAATTTCAGACTAGTAGTTGCTGGTTCCCTATGCAGGGAACAGTTTCAGGGAACAGCCCCGAAACAGGCTCTTGCAGGGCTGAAAAAACATCTAATGAAGGAATAAGTTAAAAAATTGTGGTTTAAAAGAAAATTCGAGTTTAAAAAAATTGAAAACATAAACATTACGAATTTATAAATTCATATATTATAAAATTACAAGTTAAAAATTTATAGATTTGCAAGTATAAAAGTTTAAAATTTTGATGATTTTGAAATTTAATTTGAAATTTAGTTTGAAATTTTTGAACTTGGTTTTTACTTGGAAAAAAAATCACAATGGTAAGGGAGAGGCACCCAATGGCGTCCATGTACCCAACGCAGTCAGATTCTTTAGAGCATAATCATTTCAGACTATAAATGTAGGTAGGCATGTCTTTTAAGTAACGTCTTTTAAGTAAGGTTTTAAGTAAAATTTTACTAAAAAGACTGTCCTTTTGGTAAAATTTTACTTAAAACCATACTTAAAAGACATTACTTAAAAGACATGATGTCTAGGACACTACTTAAAACACCCCTTTCTCTTGTAGTGAAAATAATAAGCAATCTATAGTCCCGCTACATTTACCTTCTAGAAAATTTAACATTTGTCTGTTTCATTATTTATTATTCTACTTTTTAAGAGAAAAGTCGAGTTGGATTCCAAAAAAATAAAACTACAGCAGGGCAGAAAGTCGGCAAAACACCCACTCCAAGCCTAATTTTTTCTATAGATTTATTAACACCACCGACCAGCAATACCCAAATTTCTATAGGACAGTAGTAAATTGAGCAGGGATTTTTTTTTAATCTTTCTTGACACAAGTATTTAATACATAAAAAAACTTTGAAACCTCAATGTGCTGAATGTTCAACCCTTAAATGACTTTGGAAATCATCCCCTTCGGCATTGTGTGAATAATTGGTCTACAAAATTCCAAAAGCACTCATTAGAAGTCAAACATATGTACAAGACATCCCCTTTTCACCTGTGAGTTCAAGGATGAATAGTTGCATTTTTGTCCTACACCAAAAGATTCTTTGTCATTCATCGACCAACTGAAAAATGATTGCAGCGTTGTTTATGGGTTAACCTTGAAAAGACAAGACCTATCACCAAGGTCAGCTACTAGTAACTTATGTCTGGAACCAATCCTCTTGCCAGTCTCTGTTCTTCAGTCTTTTGTTTACATTTTGTCAGATCTCCATTGARACTCCAACTGGGCACTCTGCACACCGGCAGCCGTCCCTCCCACTGTAAGTTTAAGGTAAGCACAAGTTAGAGTAAATAAAAAAAATAAAAAAATAAAAAACAAAAAAGTTAGAGTAAATTTGGTTCTCCTTTTCCAAACTGACAAACAATAAAACAATTTGTCTGTACCCAAACACTCAGCAGATTTTCAACCTAATCAAACACTTGACTTACAGACGGCAACCACCTGCAGTCAGTCTGCTCAAGGAATACAAAAACATTGTTTACCAATGAGGCCGGGGTCCCTTTTGCATCTTTGAAAAGGTTGAGGACCTCAAAAAAAAAAAAAAAAGGTTGAGGACATGTACGGGCAGAGCGTTAAATCGTGCCCACGAACTGGGCCCTGCAAGCTAGATTTACCGCTGGGGAAAACGCAGGAATGTTTTATTTTTTGCAAATTTTTTTTTTGCAATTTCTGAATTCAGATTTGCAATCAGAGACCTCAAATTAGCTAGGGGGGCTAGAGAACATACCCTAGTGACAGCTCAATACAGGGTTTTTTTATTTACTTTTACCCTCAAACATTACCCTGCGGGGCCTAGTTCGTGGGCACGATTTAATGCTCTGCCCTCTACAGTCCATAGTGAACAAAATTGTCTCATTGATGACTCCTAAGCTAACCCCAATCCTTGCATCAACTCGTAAAGGAAGGCTACCATGTGGAGTCAAAGAATGGTGAAGCCCATCGATTGGTGGTGGAATGGAAATTCCAAACAAAAACAGACTAAGGTAGAAACACCCATTAGTGTTCATGTTCCCATTCTTGTACCATAGACTACACCTAATTGCGTCCATTGGGTGTAGTTTATGTGTCTTCCAAATACTTCATTGTGATTCGCTAACACATGTGAATGACACTTATTGAATTCTCATTTGCTGACTAATAATTTTGGCAGTGTTCAGATTTAGATACACATATAGGACAATTCCAATGGTCTAGTGAGCTAGCACTTCAAAAAATCATAGAAACTACATACAATATCTAAAAAAATCTTTTTTTTTTTGGTTTGGATACTCATGATTTTCACTCGCTAATACTACAAAAATATTATTTTAGGAAAAAATTGCCTTCAGCTATGCTGAATTGCTTAAATGAACGGTTTTAGGTGCTTTCACCTTATCTTATGGATCCCAATTGGACGAAGTTATAGCATGAATCTCCTTACTCTTCATGGCATTGTTTACCAATGAAGCAAGGGACTTCTACAAGGAACAAAGTTGTCGTGTATGGCTCATCCAACCCAATCCTTGTTTTAACTAATAAGTATTTCACAAGCATCTAGAAAAGCATAGTGCCAATCCAATATGGAGAGGATCATTGCTTGGTTATACTCCCTCCATCCCAAAATAAATCCGGGATTTTCAAATGTATTTTTCCCAAATTAAATTCGAAATTGGCTCTCCACAACTTGATGAACAACAACTAAAGCTAGATTGAGTTCCCTGAAGCAAAAGAATCCATAGTTCTACGTACGCTCCAAAGACTATATAGCAATTTAATCATTGCAAACATAATCAAAATGCAACCCTCTAGCCAACCAAAGGCAAAGAATTCAACCCAAAATTATACAAAAACTACTACTAATACATCTCTTCTTGAGAATTTTTGGAATTGCATCACAAGACATTGTCGGAATTGAATAGAAAGGATGTCAATGGACATCACTTCTCCAACATTACTTAGAGAATGACAAAAATCAATACCACTGGAGCAGTTCCAAAAAGGGAAAAAAAAAATTCAATTTCATTGCTTGTTTTCAACATGCACAACTTAATTGTTGACTTCCATTGTTTCACACCTAATGGGACTTAATATAATCTACAATAACTACACAAACTTCTAAAAATAGGAACAACTCATGTGCTAATTTAACCATTTCCAAAAAGATCCGCATTTATTTCGGGACGGAGGTGGTACAATGTTGTGGGCATCCAAGTACCCATTTTATACCACCCGTCTAGCTTGCACCCCTACACAATCTCCCAAGAGAATCTTCCACAACAACCCCCTAAAGATCTAAGGAAGACTACTTTGGGTGGCTTTTTGAGAGCTTGATTAGGCTCTATTGACTTCTTAATTTAGATAGTTTTTGAGTTTTACTAGCTATTTTTCCTTTATTCTTGTATTGAACAGTTTTTTCAAGTTCCAAGTCGAGTTATTGTTTCTGGTTTTTCCTCCTTTACATTCCCAATTCTAGTAGCTAACTCTAAGCTTGCCATCATTTTTTCCCCAAACCTTGCTCACCATATCTAAATTATGAAGCTTCTTTGCACATTATTCCACATTGATATAAGACCTAAACAAGATAGTTGAGGACAACCTAATCTAGATTTGTGGTTTATCTAGAGACAATCAATTTTGAAATTTCATAATTTATCAAAACTTTGTTTAAATAGTGCATTCTAAAATGTGTTGGACTCTTCTTTGGTCATTTGTTAATAAAAATCCAATAGATATAATTTAAATTCATAACAATAAATATGCTTAGTAGTCACTACCAAAGTAGAAGGTCATAAAACAATTCAAGCTTTGAAAGCATTTTTTTACATAAAGGTATACATTCTTTCTTTTAATGTACCAGTTTTATTCATCTATGTACCAACAACAAACATGTTACCATGTAGAAGCTTTTAGAGCCACATTTCAAAATTTATAGGAAATTCTATGAAGTTCCAAAAAATATGAAATGACTTGGAATAATGCCAATTCCATTTTTTTTCAAGTAAAATTTATTGACTATCAAATCCTACAAAATTGATTACTGACTGGTGAAAGGTCTTTATATGGATGTTTTTATCTTAGAGCCATTTACACACACGTATGTTATCTATGGCATGCACAACATTGTATAACCAAAGTTGGTCCTTCCCATGATAGGAGGCTAAAATACTTTGTTAGAAACCCATGTAAAGGGTATCTGTTAATTCAATAATTGTGATTGGCTAAGCAAAAAAATTGTTTATTGCAAGGGCCCCTTTTAAGTCACTACAAGAGAAAAGGGTGTTTTAAGTATAGTTCTAGTAGTATGGTCCTTTAGGTAATGACCTTTAAGTAAGTTTTTTAGTAAACTTTTACTAAAAAGACTATCTTTTTAGTAAAATTTTACTTAAATCCTTACTTAAAGGTCATTACTTAAAAGACCATACTACTAGGACTATACTTAAAACACCCCTTTCTCTTGTAGTGAGTTAGCAAAATGAATCCCTACCTTATAGGTAAACAATATTACAAAATGATCCTATATATATGTTATAAATGGGGAATAGAAGATTTTTAATACACAGAGAACATTATGACATGTAATAAATAATATGTAATCAAATTTTTGGCTATTGAAAAATGATACATATTTTAATTGTACTTTTTTGGGTCTATTTTAACACAAAGCAAGGTGTTTTCACAAAAGTCGTTTTGAAGAATTAACCCCTACAAGGCCATATTCGTTATATTGAGACTCTTAGCAGTCTCTTTTCTATCTTCGACTTGAAGATAAACCGCTTTATTTCTTTATTAGTATTTTTTTTTATAAATAAGTAACAACACCAACTCTTAAAATTTCATTATAGGATTACTATGAGAGCTTTATTTATTTTTTATTTCAATCACTATTTTTTTAAATGAATTTTCCAATCACTAGCATTCTGTCTCAAAATCTGCAAAAAGTCTCAATATAACAAATATGGCCTTCTACATGAAAAAGCTACATTTTTTGGCAACAAAGAAATTTGAGACAACTCACTATAAATGGGATTTTTTATTTTTTTTCTTTGAAATTTTTACACAACATGTAGACAAAAAACATCCTTGAAGTGCAACAATTTGCATAACTTTTAAACATATTGTTAAAAAATTACTACATGATATGTAGTTTCTTTTCTTGGTTCAACAATCTGGGCAAATACATGAAATCACTTTTTATCATAAACAAAATTTGAAATTGTTTTCTAAATTTATATATACATGGAAATATTTGAATCATTCCATTTTGATTAATGAGATGAAAATTATGAGGAGATTTTAATTGCAGGAAATTATGGATTATCTACTCTGAGATAAACTTTGAAGCCCTAAAGGACCAATCTCCATTTTTTTGGCAACATAGAGATTTTGGGTAGCTCACTACGAATGGATTTTTAAATTTTTTTCTTTGAAATTTTCACACAACATGTGTCCTTTGAAGTAGCTTTAAGGCCCAACTATTTTCATGACTTTTGACTATACAATTAAAAAGTTATTGCATGAAATGTGACTTTCAATGGTCGGCTGGCATTTCGGACAGAAAAAATGACTTTTTTTAGAAATAAAAATTTGAAATTAGAAAAGATGTATATAAGTTATATATGGAAATCTTTGAATTACTTCATTTTGATCAACAAGTCAAAAGTTATGAAGAGTTCTTGTTTGCGAGCAATCATGGAATCTCTACGCTAAAATAAACTTTTGAAGTCCTCAATTTAACTCATTTTTCAATAATTTAAAAAAAAAAAAAAAAAAATTGGGTGTAGATTGTTTATTACAACATTGCAACCATTGGGATTGCCAATTTTCAATTTCATAAATAAATTGTTAACAACTTAGTATTTTGAATCATTCTCTATTTCTTTCTACTCACTAGTTTTATTCCTATATGTTGTATAATTTCAAATGACGTGAAAATTTTCAAGCATGTAGCTTTGAAGATTGAACCCAAAGAAGTACCATCAAGATGGACATCTTTTTATGAAAATTTGACCTTATGATGTGAAGCTACCATGTTTTTTGCAAAACCCCAAAGAAAGATTTTTGTCAATTCAAATGCTAATATCTTGCAAATGCACACTACGAAAATTTTTGAAATTTTTTCTACTTCTTTTGAAACAAGTTTACTACAAGATTCTATGATTACATGTTTCCAAAAATGTTTTCAAGTGATTTTTTTGTGAAAATATGGTCAAACAACTTAAAAGACTATAAATGTTCAATATCTAAAAATTCTCTTTAAGTGTTTTGAAAGGGGGTGAAATCCTATAATCTATACCTTAAATTAGGGTGTTTGTTTTATTTTGTTATTGGAAAATCTCCATAATAGTTTGTTCCGTGATAGCATTTTTGGTAACTTTAGAAAATTGGAAGCTCTTTGTGAGGAAGGTTGCAAAGTCTTTGTTTTATAGGGTTTCAACTCAAGGCAAAAAAAAATTTATTTTGAATTTTTTTGAATTGAAAAATTAAAATTTTATTTTTATTTTTATTTTGGTTGTGATAATAGATTAGGGCTCATTAAGTTAATTAGAGCATCCTTAATCTGGCCCACGTTATTTAGTTTCGTTATTTATTTTGGTTGTGAGTTAGTTCAAGAGTCCTCAAAGATATTTTGAAAAGGTTGCACTTTGTTGCGCTTCAATCCAAAAATGCCATCACAAACTGTCTACTTCGATTGAATAGACAAAATGGTTGTTTTTATAATGGAATGAGTTGTGGAAGCTAAAGTTGATTGTTTGGTCGTCACTATGATTGTATTGACTTTTGAAGTATTGAGCACGGTCAAAAGTACAATGAAGTGCATGAATTTGCCGTGAAAAGGCTTCTTTTTGTAGAGCAAACATAGGTACCAAGTCAAATATGACCAAGGCAACATACTATTGGTGAGCATTGGAGCAAAGGCCAAATTAAAGATGCTCTTAGAGCATTTGCAATGCAAACGGTTTTCAAGGTGATATTGGCATAGTAAAGGAGAAACTCCAAAAAACACTCCAATACATTTGGCATAGGCGCACAATTCTCTCTTGATTGCCAAGCCCATTATCCTTCCCACAATTGGCAAATTTGCAAAATATGAAGGGTTCACAAGTTGTTTCATTGTAGGAATTGTTATTATTGTCATACCTTTTCAAACATTGGTGATAAATTGTGTGTGCTAATAAATTGATAATAAATAATGTGTGCTAATAAATTGATAATAAATAATGTGTGCTAATAAATTGATAATAAATAATGTGTGCTAATGTTGTAAGAATCAAAATGGCGGTTGTTTAAAAGAAATGGTATCCTCCCTTGTTATCGTGCGTGCTTGGGAATTGTTGGCTTTAGGTGCTGATTTGGAGGTCACAGCTCACAAGTAGTGTCCTTCATTCTTGGAGGTTCATGACACGTATTTCGGGTTATAACTGCAGGACTTGTCGGTGGCATGTAAGGAATTATGGAAGCCAAAAGGACCCYAAACATGTTACCCTGTGTAATGCATGCAAGATCAACTTTGATCAGGTAAATACTTCCTTCAAGCCTATCCCTTCGCTTCTAGGAAAGCAATCAAGACTGATATCTTGAAGTCAGGTAGAGCACCATTGGACGATTTGGATTGTGCGATCGATCTCTTCAATGTAATGTTTATTGTTTCTACTTAGCGTCTCACAGATGCGAAACTTCGGTTCTCAATTTCAGGGGAAATATTGCCCTTTTTGCGTGCAAATATACCGCGAGAAGGATCCTGATAGCTTCGACGGAAAGGAGGTACGGAAATTCGCTATCAGCGACTGCATTGTATTCAGTTGGGACGGTTTCCTTAATTAATGTTCAGAGGTAGATCAGGGTATTTGCATGGACCCTTTGAGCTCTTCATGGATGGGCTTGTGACATTTATTCATGTGCAGTGGGTAGGCTGCGACAATCGAACTTGCCGTCGATGGGTACACGTGGAATGTGAGATTGGTGGAGGCAACGCAGTGGATTCAACGGCATTTTACCTCTGTCCTAGCTGCAGAGAGGTATCACTATCCTCTCGGTCCATCTCTCGGTCTCGTTCCTTCATTGTGAATGCCCGTACGTTCATATTAAAGGCAGTTGGAAGACGATTTCGTATTCTTGCCAGACATTCAGTTGCATGTCCCAGTAGTTCATATTGTTGTTTCGGATTTGACATTCAGAATGCCCAGGAGTTTGGTGATAGAAAGCGATGTGGTCGTTTGCCTGCTCAGGAACAACCAGTCGTTTCGTCCTGTCAGGTTCAGATGGACAGCAGTTCATCGGTGAGTGGACAATCTTCCTGCTTCAAATCCGTTTCTCTTTGACAGGATTGTACACATGCAGGGTCTGTTGGACGTGTTGTATAAATAATAATAATCGATTGAGAAAATCTCTGCAGGATCATGAACAAAAGCCAAAGATGCCACTTTCCTTGAGAAGCACCCGACGACCTTTGCAAGTGGATCTTTCTAAACTGGAGGTCAGAGCTTTTTTCCGTTTTGTTGAATGTGCTTATTCGAAACACTGTAGCTTTTCCGGCTTTGTGGTCCCATCTTAGTTTTTAATGGTCCCTCGTTGTGTCTACTCTTTGTCAGACATCATCCTTGAAGAAGTACAGACGAGTCTACAACCTGAGGGAAGTATCGAGCAGCTGCAAGGTATTGACATCGAACCTGACTATTTTTCGGGGTCCTCAATTAATGTGGAGCTGTCAACATTAATTTACCTTATATTAATATGTTCAATTCTTTATGCTAACAGGAGGAGCTTGTTCCAGCTGTTGCACAACATTTTGCTGCGCAGGTATGTTTTTGGCTGAACATGTTTGTATYYWTCAGTTGACATGCATGCATGYATGCTACTASATTTCYTTAGACCTGATATTTTCATACTRTTTATCTGACAACAGCTAAGTTTGCAGGTTGTGGAGGAAAATGAGACGCTTCTGTCCTTTGCATTTTTCCTCAAGAAACAGCAGTCATTTGCAACTTCACCTTTAACCCAGCATCAGGTTGCTCATCCAGTGGCGAAGTAAAGATCATGCGCCACTGAAGGCAGTGCGGAGCTAGAAGACCTCCAATTAATGCCGTTTTGCTTTCAACTCTGCMAGGCACTCCACTGCGGTTCCGCTCATTCTTGTATCTGTAAAATGACACACTGCGCTATCGATATCTATCTATAACATGCAGCTTTGTAGCCCCCCTCCTCTAGGTAGGTGTAACATATGGCGAAATACTTTTTTCTTAGCAGAGATTGAAGTGYAACTGCTTGAAAGCTTCACATCGGACTTCCTCCGTCACTGATGGAGAACTCTTACAGGCGTCACTTTCGGACATTATACAGGGTTTAATTAACTAGTCCGACATTTTGATCACTCGCTCTCCTAAGAGCTTATTAAATATGCTTCAAAAGACTGTCCTCGAGGTAGAGCGGAACATCTAGCATCAAATGATCATTTTCCTTGTTTCTAACTTAGATCATTTGAAATTCGAAAAACTGACGTTACTAACCAATGGGACTGTTGAATGAAGACGGTAACAATGTTCTTTTGTGACTGCTCTTAAATTGTAGCTGAGATTACCATACTAATTGACTAATGGWTATTCTTTATGCTTCTTTCAGCGGACTACACTGTCAAATGTTGGAAATTTGCACCAGACGAACTACAGCTAAGTTGACAAGCGGGATCATGAAAAAGTTAAGTTCAAACAGTAGAAAATTTAACTTACATTGTGCCATACTTAGTGGAGGGTTTGCTCTTAGACTGACAGAGGTAAGCGTCACTAATTAGAAAATGCAGGAAGGCTGCATGGTCTGTTCCCCACAGATTTCCCCAGAAATGAAATTATTGAACTGGCGGGTTTCACAATCATTATAATATGTTGAACAATGTTAAAGAGTTTGGAATTTGTTTTGGTTGAGGAGTTAAGGTAGACTGCTCTTAAAGCGACCATTTAAGAGCTGATTATGTTTTCAGGGAAGCTGAACTCCTTGAAACAATTTTCAGTAAATTTTCATAGGAAGGAGAAAGGAATTGGCATCTAACCCAAGTCGTTTCATATTTTTTAGACCTTTCAAGAATTAGTTACAAATTTTTGAAGTTGTGATGCAGTGGTCACTAAAAGCGACCACCTCCTGAAATGTACACAGCTAGTACATTCAAGAAAAAAAAATGTACAGAAAGTGTAAAATGTACAGTTCTGAACTTATTTGAAGGAGTCGAGATGTTTCAGATTTGCAATCAGGAGATTCACTGATTTGTCCCAATAATGTGTAACACTAACTTGAATCATCGCACCTGGCCACTAGGGTCGGCATTTCATGATGAATTATTAATTATGATTAATGAAAGTGATTCTTCAAGTGCTTTCAAAATATTCAATTCTTGAAACACAAGGAACAATGGGTAACGTCTCAAGCTTTCAGTAATGAATACTTAAGTGCCAATAGATACATGGAAAGATAGTTATGAGTTGGATATGGGACGCATATGACTTCACTCTATGGGCGTTTTTGTAATTTCAGAGCATACCACTTCATAAATTCACAAAGAACTACAAGTTCACTCAGAAAATCATAATACCAATTGGGTTTCATTTGAGAAACAAGTGTTGACACCTTTGAAAAATAGGCACCCCTCTCGGAGTTGACCTTAAGATATTAAAATTGCAAATTAGGCTAGTAATAGGGTGGTCAACCTTGAGGTGGGTACACCCAAAAGAGTATGTTCGCACTTGGTGATAGGGGTGATGTTTGGAATGTGAATTCAGTCCACATGTAGGTCTAAATTCATTCTTAAGACCCTAAATGACAACACTCTTTAAAACCAAGAGTGAACACACCTAAAGTGCCACAAATTGGTATTGTGTCTAGTTACTATTATAAGGCTGATCAAAATTTCATATTGTCTTGTTGGCAAATGAAAGCACAGTGATAAACAAAAGACACAACATTTGGATATATATTATGCAAAAGTCATTAAGGATCAAAGTTTGTTTCTGAAAGCGCCATCTACAGTCTGTGTACATGACTGATTTTAGAAATGTACATGGATTGTAGATGGTGCTTTAAGGTGAGCTGCGCTTTTGGGTATACCCACCTTATATGATACCAATTCTCCATAGAAGTAATTTTCGTAGGGGCACGACTTTCCTAGGTGACTTTAAAAAAACAGATTCCCCTCATTACAAGGACAAATTAGTGGACCTGAGCGAAGAATGCAAGAAAGTACCCCCCCAGTACTAGCCTGAAGCTGTCCCATGCTATGCTAGGACAAGTGTAAGCTTAAATTGTGCTTGGGAAAAGCGTACAATTAAACTGGATTCAGGACTGAATTTATTCATGAACTTGGAATAATAAGTTAAGCTTATGTTGTCCTTCAGTCTGCCATCACCGCTTCAAATAATGGATTGTCATAACTTAGTTCCGCATTTGACAGTCCCACCATCGTACTGCTGCAGGAAGTTATCCATTCAGCAATCAGCAGTGCTCCTCTTTTTTTGGTTTTCTTCTTCTTCTGAAGAGTTGGGGAGTCCAGTAGTACTCCAGTTGAGTGCGAACACGAAGGTGCACCCACCACCATAAGATAGATGAAGAAGCCTCCTTCACGCCCAAGGTGCAGTTTGTACTTATTAACTAACTTTACCCCTCCGTCCCCTGGAGGAGCCCGTCCAGTAGCCCCTCTCCCCCTCCAGCAGCCGGGGTGGGGTGGGGTGGGACTGAACTGCCCCCCCTTCTATCGGCCACTCGGTAAAACCCTGAATTTTTTTTAATTTCCCACGCATGATAGAAATTGGCAAGTTCTGAATTCATCATATTTGCAATCAGAGGCCCCCAATTCGTGAGGAGGGGTGTAAGTTACAAGGTAAATTAAGGGCCCCAAATAGGGGGCTTATTTTTTTCATACCTGCACCCCTGGAATTACTTGGAGTGGCCGATCGAGGGGGCCAGCCCACCCCGGCCCTCCATCCTAGCTACGTACCTACACTATTTTTGAATTAGCGTAGGCTAGCCTTCTTCTTCTCACTCCTGAGCCAGGGGTCCGTCCAGGGTAGGGTAGGATAGGATCTGGGATCCGGTGTCCGGTGTCCCTGTCCGGATCTGGCCTCTGGCAGTCTGCCCCTTTGGCAATTTGGTGAATCTTCCCTCCATCTGGTGACTGACAGCCAGCCGGTCAGCCAGGGGGGGGACGGAGGGACGGAAGGAGGGGGCGGGCAGGCAGGCAGGCAGTTGATCTTTTGGCCCTCCTCCTCCTGAGCTTCCTTGCCACAGAAGTTAAGTTAAGTTCCTCCACACCAGAAGTCTGAACTCTGAAGGACCTGGCATTCCAGCAACATGACCTCTCCCCTCCCCTCCCCTCCATAATGACAACGTGTATTTACTGTCCCTTCCCTTGCATTAGAGCAAGCCCAATGCACGCACTGTTACAAGCACACTCAGGGACGTAGGAGGCCCTAAAATGGTAAAATGGAATAGGTTCTGGAGGCACATTTTGCACTCTCCTATGTAAGGTGGGTACACCCAAAAGCGCCACAAATTGGTCATGTGTCTAGTTACTATTATGAGTCTGTTCAGAATTTCATATTGTCTTGTTGGCAAGTGAAAGGAGGTTCCAATGCACCAAAGAACACGTCATTTGGATACAATATGCAAAAGTTATGAAGGGTCAAAGTTTGTTTCTCAAAGTGCCATCTACAGACCGTGTACATGACTGATTTTGCATATGTACATAGACTATAGATGGCGCTTTCAGGTCAGCTGCGCTTTTGGGTGTACCCACCTTACAAGCAGTCTACATTTGAGGAGGTGGTCCGTTTTAGAGCCCATTGAAATGCACTTTTCTGCAACTTCAAAAAATCACAACTAATTCTACAAAGCTCCAAAAAAATATGAAACAACTTGGGTCACATGTCAATTCCACTTGTCTTTCAAGGAAAAATTACTGAAAATTATTTCAAGCTGTTTCACCTTGCCAAAATTGAGCTTCAGCCCTTAGATGGGCGCTTTATGGACCTCCTACCTTATCCAGATTTTGAAGTGGAGATAAGCATACCTCATTCCGTTCCGGAAACTTTTAAAAAAAAATTGCTCCAATGCAAACCCGGCAATCCATACCGCAAGTGAATCTTGACCTCATTATAAAAGAAAGATTCTACATTAAACATAGACCTTTCATGCGAAGAAGGAGAGCTTGAATTTATTAGCACGGAAAACAAAGGTTGAAAATGTATGACATTGTTGACTTTTGCTATTGTGTGCCACCACCTGGGCTCTTCATATTTTCTCAAAATGTCGAGCCGCGGTTGGAAAGTGACGGGCCCAGGAATAAAAAGTAACCAATGCCAGGTTGCAATGGGGCTTGTTTTTTCAGTACCCACGTCATAATGTAGTACCCGTATGTGATTCCGTGTTGCATTGGAAGTGCTCTTAAGCTTAACTTATGGTAGAGGGACCCATTACTAACCGGAGCCCCATCTCCAATCAATAGGGTGTTGTATTTCCGACCAAGGTTGGAATAAATTTCCATTTTCACCTCGAAATGCGTGTTTTTGATTTTTTTCAAGGTTTGGACTAATAAGTTCATGACACATAAGTGAGCAAGAAAGTAGGAAGCAATGAGCGGGAAAGCAATTCTTGAATGATCGGAATTGGAAGACTCTAGATGTTGATCATGGGCAAGCCCAACTTCGGCCTTCCAAAATTCATAGTAATTTCATTGCAAGAGATAAAATTACCAATTTTTTTGCAATTTTCATCATTTCTGTCAATGCATCTCTGAAAATATTTGCTTTGCCTAACACTACCCTAGATCATGTCTGGAATTTCTTATTTGTTCAATTACAGGTCCCTCTACCATACATGAGGATAAAAACAGCCTTCATGGCTTCTTTGACGGGGCACGGAGGCAGCCAGCACCGAAACGGAACGTACTGCACTGCTATTGCGCGATAGCAACTGTAAGGAGGTCTATAAAGCGCCCATCCAAGTTAAAAGCTGAATTTGAATTGGGGGAAGTGGACCTTCTTGAAATATTTCTCAATAAACTTTCTTTGAAACACCAGAGGAATTGGCATCCAACTCAAGTCATTTCATATTTTTTGAAGCTTTGTGGAATTTGTTATGAATTTTTGAAGTTGCTAAAAAAGTTCATTGCAGTGGTCTCTAAAATCAACCACCTCCTCAAATGTAGACGATTTGTACATTGAGGAGTGCAAAATGTACCTCCAAAGCTTGTTTCATTTTAGAAATTGTTCCATTTTGGGACCTCCTACCTTAACTTACATGGGAACCATAAGTTACAACTCACTCTCTCACCCATGTTTTTTTTTTCCTGAAACAAATGAAACGGAATAATTTCATTGCAAGGGGCCGGCAAAGGAAGAAAACTTACGGTGGAAGCACCTACAATATCAATATAAGCAATTCAAAGTAGTTATAGGCACCTTTTTCTAGAATAATAAAATTGTTGTATTAGCAAGTGAAAATCTGGATATTTAGAAGAAAAAAAAAAGAGACTTGAGGATGTGGTATGTGATTTCCATGATTTTTTCAAAATGCTGTCTCTGTATACCGTTGAAACTATCACATAGGTGGACCCAAATTTTAAAATTTGCAAGAGGGTCATTGCAAGAAACACCTGCCGTTTGGTGTAAACTTTGGCTACAATACTCATGATTTTTTGAGAAGGTACCCTAGGAAGGAAAAGCATAGAAAAATTTTCTAACTAGGTGAACTAGAAAAGTGCAAGATCTCATGAAAATAGGTACTTTGACATTTTAATTTGTAAAAAATAGAAAAAGAATTTTTTTCAGAAATTAAAAATTGGTCATTTGGGAAGAGTTGATAGTGATGAGATTTCATGAGAAAAAATGGTCTTAGAACCATCATCGATGTTTTGAAATTGCGTGCAATGGGAGTGTTGTTTGCACTCATGTGGAGGACATGAAATAATAAATTTTTAGATTTCCTTTGGTAGGTCTATGCTTTTCTACTATGTTAATAGACCATGAAAATTTCAGCTCCAAATCATTAAATTTAGTGACTCCTAACGTAGTGAAAACCTCTAAACCTCAAAGTGTGACAAATTAACAAAAACAATTTTTAAATGTATATTTATTTTCTAATATTTTTGAAAAATAAAAGATATGATTATCATCAAGTTAGGCATCTCCAATAAAAATTTCAAGTTTACGGGTGTTATGCTTTAAAAGTTATTGAAGATTACAAGAGAGCAATATTGTTTGTGACGGAGAATAGGACCGGTGTTTCTTGCAATGACCCAATAATTAGTACTAGTCAACGAATCAAACTTAAGCATGTATCCTTCAAATGCATTAGCAAATCAGAGTTAAGCATTTGAAGGACATATTATTCATCCAAAGTCTAGGATACAAAAATGGGAACAAGGATGCTTTGGGGTGTTTCTACCTTACCTCAATGGGGACAAAATAGGAGCAAGCCCGTTGTGGGCAAAATTGCAATGGTGGTGTATATTTCAAAACTTGAATGTACACCATCATTACAATTTTTCCCACAATGGACTTGCTCCCATTTTGCTTGTAATGGGGTGGTTTTACTTACTTACAAGAACACTA